>JAPSGF010000004.1:3094058-3220912 GCA_035772895.1 Perdix hodgsoniae
CCCCCCCCCCCCCCCCCCCCCTCCATCCTCGTGCAAATTGGAGAGAAGAACAAAGATGCCAGTTTTTTAAACTTGAAAAAACAAAAAATGAAAGATGGTCGCCTATAGTTTTACGTCTATAGATTTTGTCTTTCACTGCTATTGTTCCTTAAAAAATGATAGTCTTCTGCAGTGCCCCAGTTATTTAATTCCTAGTGCTAGAAGAATGGCTGAATGTCAGAAGGAAAACACTACAGAATATATAAGATAACTTAAAAGAAGAAACAGTGGTTGGATTAGAAACCTGCTGTCCCTTTTTGCAAGGAAAGAAAGAAATGATTCTCAGCTTTACCTAGAGTCTTACAAATAGATATTGTGTTTTCAGGTCAGTGGCTGTGTTGACAGAATGCATGAGGAACAAGACATTGGCCAAGTTCTTCAGAGAACGGCAAGAAGCACTACAGCATTCCTTGCCCCTGGGCTCCTATCTCTTGAAACCTGTCCAGCGAATCCTGAAGTATCACCTACTCTTGCACGTAAGCACCCATTTGAAATGTATCCCATTTAGGACTGCTGCACTGCAGTGTTCCTGCCCCTGATACAAGACTTGATGATTAGAACAATTCTGGGTTTTTTTAGGCACTTTATTCTGGGAGTGTTTGATTTTTACATATGGCAACTCTTTCTGTCTTCATCACTTTGTAACATACGCATATGTTTTAACTGGGGAATGTATGCTAATTATTTTAGACATGTTGAATCAGTATTTGCATCCAAATAGTTTCTTTTTTTTTAATTGTCTGTCATTCTGAAGTTGTACAGAAGATTTTCTTAACGAATAAGCAATTTTGTACAAAAAATTATTGTTCCAATGAAAAACGGGTTTTTCCCACCTATTTCACTGCTGGGGGTGATTGAAAGAAGGTATAAGTACATATAAACATCCCTGATTGGTAAGTTTTTTGTGGAGAGAAATGATTGAGGAAGTGGGAACTCTTTCCATATTCAGTGAATTGAATTAAGCAAGTTTCGGAAATTCCTGCTTTATTGTTAACATTTTCCACATTTGTTTCCTATTACAGAGTCATGTTCTAATGAAGTGTAAAGACACTGATCCTTATTTAAAATGTCTGGTGCTTTTCTTCTCTCCAAGTGTAAAGTAATGCCTAGTGTAATTCCATCAGTATTTTGTAAGCATATAGATACATCCTGTGTTTTAAGAAAAGCCATTAAACGCTGTCTGAAAAGGTTTCTTCTTGTAAGTGTGCTGTGTTGTCTTTCTGTGCCTCTGTTTGCATCAGCTGCTGGACTGTCCATAAAAGCTTTGCAGTCTTTGCCATCTTGTGTTAATAGAATTGATAACCGCATGCGATAGAAACAAAGGCAGAAACATTGCATTCAGGTGATCACAATGTGAAGACAAAATATTACAGATAAAACATAGTATTGCATCAAGCTGGGAAAAATCATTTAGAAATTATTTTTTTCTTGTCGTAGGAGATAGAAAATCACCTTGACAAGGACACTGAGGGCTATGATGTAGTGCTGGATGCCATAGATACAATGCAAAGAGTGGCATGGCACATAAATGACATGAAGAGGAAACATGAACATGCCATCAGACTTCAGGTGAGTTCACAAAGATATTTACTGGTGTTTCTGTAAGCTGTTTTTGTCAAGCTATATGCCGTCAGCATTTTTTAGTTTAATCTTTTTCTTTTATCTTTGTCAGTCAAAATTTAAAGTCCCATTGAGTATGCCTGTGGCTGTTTGATCTTAGAAACCATGGTCATAGCTGCTGCAGGAAAATCTCAGAAATCTCTTCTCTGCAAGCAGCATCCTGTACAGCATTTATTTTGCAGTAATATGGAACTTGAGATAACTTTTCTTTCTTCCTTTCCCTCAATTGTACAGCACTGCTGTACAACCCTAGGGCATGTCTTTGTTCAGAAATCCTGTGGTTTCCGATTTCTCCTTTTTGTGCTGATTAATTTTGTTTTGAGACATTTCTTGTGTTTCTTCTTCAAGTACTTCCCTCTTGGGCTTCTGAAGACTTTTTTTTGGTGTGTGTGAAAAATATAAACTTAGAAACACGATAGCTAGGAAAAGGTTAACTTCACTTTGAGTGACAGATTTTTGAAGAGAAAGCAAAAGCTATACTGAGTAATTTTTTTTGAAGAGTAAGTTACCTCATTGACTTCTTACAGATCCATCATTCTGTTTCAAACCGTTTCAAACATCCAAGTGAAATGCCATTTTACATTACACTTTTGTCAGCAGTATTTATATTACTTGATTTTTTTTTAAAGTTAATAAAAGAGTTTAATAGGTTTATACCATTCCAGAAATCTGTCTCATGTAATTCTTTTATTCCTTCATGTCTTTTAACATAAACTGTGCCTATTGGCCCTCATTTTTTTGTTTATACGTAGGGGGAATGGGGTTACATTTGATAATGCCTTGCCTGCAGCAGTGTAACCTTTGCCACACATTGCTGGAAATGCATGCTAATGACTTCTACAAACAGTTTGCCATAAATCTAACTAAAGATAACCAGTAATATTTGGCAATAAAGAGGGCTAAATGCTCTTGGAAAAGCGCATATTATAAATTTATTAAGCAGAGCTGGCAAATGTATGAGCTTGTGGAAAACGTTTGTGTTATCCTTTCTAAAAGTAAAATCTGTTTCTGCAGCCACAGGGGGGATAGGTCTTCTGTGAGCTCTCACACTGCCATTGTCTGCAGTTCTGAAAGTACTGCAACAGTGATTCCAGCGCCGAGTCTCCCTGGACACTGGTGAAACTGATTGCTGTGCTACATACTCCGACTTATTTACAAGTTCCTTAAGGGACCTTAAAAATGCAATGTTTTGTTATGTTTTTGTTTGATTTTGGTTTTTTAAAGAGTTTTGCATGTAGTCCAAAACGTGCTGCTCTGTGCATTTAGGTTTTCTTCCTGTGTATGCCCTAGGCTGCATTTGGGCTCAAATATACCAGAAAGATTTATATCTGATGGCTGTATGAAATGTCTTAGAGTCCGGCCCAGAATGAAGAAATCTGTCTGCTTTGCTAATGCTCACCAGGTTAAAGTTCAATGGAAGTTTTAAAAGATTTCCCTACTTAAGATTTAGTCTGCTCTTAGTTTGCTGTACTGTGCTGAAATTTTGTATCTGTGCCACTGGCAGAAAAAAATGAGCAACTTTAGGGAACAAGAATAGTCCTAGCCAAGTAGCACAAATTTTTAAGATGTTCTTAGATGTTTCCCTGGCGTTTTTCTCTTAAATGATAAATAGAAACATAGAATAACTCAGGTTGGAAAAGAGCTTAAAGATCATTGAGTCCAACCACGACCTAGCCATACTACCCTAACAACCCTCTGCTAAATCGTGTCCCTGAGCCCCACATCCAAATGGTTTTTAAACACATCCAGGGATGGTCATTCAACCACCTCTCTGGGAAGCCCATTCCAGTGCTTAACAACCCTTTCTGTAAAGACGGTTTTCCTGATGTCTAACCTAAACTTACCCTGGCACAACTTAAGGCAATAAGGTGAGAAATATCTATGTTACGTACAGATCATTACAAATGCAAATAAATCTTGCCATCTTTAAATAATCAGTCGACCAAATCACTTCTGGAATTTTGGTCTTCTGAGAAACATTTCCACAACACCTCCTGGGGGCATCTGCTCTGGTGAGCCTATCTGACAGGGAGATACAGGCAGCCCTGGGAAACTCCAGGCTCTTTGCTGTGTTCCCCCAGACATATCAGGATTCAGGAGGGCACGCTTTAGTCTGTGCTTAGCATCAGGTGTGCAAGCACCTGGCTGTGATTTGCACCTAACCCAATAACCTCAGCGCCAGCATACAGTGACTTTGTGCTGTTGAGTGTTATATAGGAGAGCAGGAATGGCCTCAGTAGATTGATCTTTGAATCTATTTATGTAAAAGACTGATATGCACGTCGATTGTTCTCCTTTGATCTGTTGCAGGAGATACAGAGTTTGCTCACCAACTGGAAAGGGCCAGATCTCACTAGTTATGGAGAGCTGGTTCTAGAGGGAACATTTCGCATTCAGCGAGCCAAGAATGAGCGCACACTGTTCCTCTTTGACAAGCTGCTGCTAATCACGAAAAAGAGAGACGAGATGTTTGCATACAAAGCTCACATACTGGTATGTCAGAGAGCAGATTATCATGTGCTGTCTCTCAGTCTCTGAAACTCCTTTATGATTCGCAGTGCCACATCTCTTTGTTACAGTGTGGGAATCTTATGCTGGTTGAAGTAATACCGAAGGAACCACTCAGCTTCAGTGTCTTCCACTATAAAAATCCCAAGATGCAGCATACTGTCCAGGTATGACAGAAAACACCTTGCCCACTGCATAGCCTGATTTATGCCCATATGCAATTCCTGACCCTGTGTAGTGCAGGAATGCTCTTTCTTGTGATGCTGATTTTTTTTAAAATTATTTTTTTATCAGGCAAAATCACAGCAAGACAAACGGCTTTGGATTCTTCACTTGAAGAGGTTAATTCTAGAAAATCATCCTGCTAAAATTCCTGCCAAGGTAAAAATAATAAGTAGATATATAAAACTCAACTCCTTGAATGTGCATATGTAGCACATGGCAGTTTTGTTAGCTGCAAGATGAGTTGCAATTTGGAGAAAGTTTAAACTCTCGAATATTTATATGTTCTTTTCTTATATCTTTGAAAGTGCCTAAAAATTAATGGAAAGATTCTTCTAAAAGCATCTACTGGGGTTGGTACGTGAGTGTAAGAATTTAACCCAGTTAGCACCATTACTGTCCACATCAGGATTTGCCCACTAAGACATGAGTAACAGCAGCGCAGTGTCAGAAAACTCTATTGGGAGAGCATACCTTGGCTTGAAACTGCCTGTCTGCATGAAACTGAGGTGTGCTAATTGCAGCATGTGTAGACATTGCCAAGCTAGTTTGAATCTGTCCTGGTTAGACGGCGTAGCAGTGAAGGCATTTGCAGCATGTGCTTCACTTTGCAAATGCACACACCCATCCTGAGCCCTGCATCTTTAGATGGGACACCTAAGCCTTTTTTTTTGTGAGCCAAGAAGTGTTAGGACAGAGAAAACAAGGCACAGTTCTGCATTTTCTCATAGTTGTCATATACCTACTGATACAGTCTTCATAGCTGTAATGCCTGCAAGTAGGGAAATCTGGTCCTTTTATTTATCAAATCTTCTCTTAGACCTCTGGGTGATATTTCCCAGTATAACTTATTGCATTTTCACACTATTCAGAGTTAACTCCATCCACAACTCACGGCAATGACTCTAGTTGGAAGCAAGATTTTATTTCTGATATATTTTTCACCAATTTTTTTCTTTTCTATTACTATTTTCACTCATTTTTATGCTGTTATGACTAAATAAGTGTCACCTGTGACTGGCATACACAGAGGTGTACTAAGAAACATTTTCAACAGTTAAACAAAAGGAGAGTTAATGAGGAAGAAGTCATAGTAATTGCATTTTGTATTTCTTCTTATATATTTGTTCAACAGATGTCACTGAAGATATAATGATTGCGCTGGCATCCATGCTTGCAGTGTGACTATTTGTCGCAATCCATTTGATTGTAAAAAGAACTGCTTCAGCATGACTTCATATATTTTGTATAACTTTTGTGTATTTTTTTCTCCATGGATTTTTTTTATGAATGGAAAAAAATTACCTCATAATGCCATTTTCAGCTCCAAGAAATAATTTCTTTAAGGAAGAAAAAGCCTGACCAAATAAATCTCTGAGATCTGCAAACGTTTTGGCAAATTTGTGCTTGTTATTCATGAGTCTTCTCAGCCTAGCTTTTGAGGGATTTATAGTAGTCCACACGTGACACCTGGTGGGAAATCACTGAACTACACCCAGAGAGGATCAAACAGGTTAACTCAGTTTGCTATATTTCAGTTTATTTTCTTTCTGGCTGATGCCCCTGATAAAACACCCTTCTTATTTTCCTTAAAGGAAAAGGTAGTTTTTGGTGGCTGAAATCTACTTGTGTGCATCACCACCTCCTTCAGAAATTCCCCATCTCAATGGGTACTGTGGGTACACAGTCCTCCCTTTCCACTGCCAGAGTGGAGGCAGACTTGCCATGTGCAGAGAACAACAGGTTTTTTTGTGATGCTCTGAAGATAAACTTCAGTAAACTCCTGCCTTCAAAATTCTTCTCAATGTATGTAATGTGTGAAGCATAGAGACTGGGAGAAAATGGCAATGCCAGCAGTATTTCTTAGTTCAAAAATTAAACTTAATTGTCTGGGGAAAAAAACAAACAAAAAAAAACCCACTGAAATTTGTAGCATTCGGCATAATAAATCCTTCAATTTGTAGTTTATCTTTTTCAGTTTTCCTTTTTTTTATTTGTTTGTGTTCTTCTCTTTCAGGCCAAACAGGCAATTCTAGAAATGGATGCCATACGTAAGTTGATTGTTTTTTGCTTTAATGTTTAAAAATGAACAAAACTGCCTTCAAAGCCTCGGCTTTGAATGTTGTTTCCATCTGAAATGGGAGAAGGTCATGTTTACATTCCCTGAATTATGACTTTGGTGGGAAAAAAATAAAAACTGTTTAGGCACTGCATTGATGGATCCAGCAAGTTGTGTCTCATGATTAAAAAGGAAGAGGCAGATTAGACCTTCTGTAAATACTGGTTATTCTGTTTTTCTTATGTCTTGCTGACTAAATGCATGGTCTTTCCTGCTTCTGTGGCATAAACTCATTCTGGCTAGAGCCCACTGAATAAAAAATGCAGATCTATGTACATACTGCTGGTATGACCTTCTTATGCTGGCAGACCTGCTGCTGGAGGAGTGTGAGGGCAGCCACAATGTGCACAGACACTTAACGCAGAGCTCAGCAGGGCACTCAGTATGGGCTGCCTGTGCTGGCTACCCTGTCATCCGAGTGGTTGGGCTTGTGGCTGTGATGGAAACCAACTTCATCTATGGGGCAGACTCCACAAAGCTTCATGCTGAGACCCAGCATTCTAGTGCTTTACACATGTTTGGCTGAAGAGTTTAGCTGTCTCGCAGGAGTCAAGCACACAATGCTGCTGCTGCATGTTCTAAATCCAGCTCCCTCTGCACTGGCCTTTCTGTTGCACCTCTTTGCTGCCTTTCATGTTTTTGTGTTAGCTCTTTTTGTTGCAGCGTTTCCTGGCAACAAAGGGAAATGAGAACAATAATCTTACACTGGAAGTGTTTGAATCGTGGAGTAAAGCTGCCTTATTATTTATTTACATAATTGTTGTGGAGAATGGGTTGAGAAGGCTCAGACTGAGATACTAGCAAACAATTTAAGATAATAATTGTGCTATTAGTGTTCTGGGTTAGCAATCTGGAGCAAGGTGCAATTAAATGGGCAAAATGTTTCTATGGCCAAGTGCCTAAGTTACCTGTAGCTGTGAACCATGCTTGCTTTGCTTTAGGCTCCCATGTGCCACAGTGTGAATCACACAGGAAAGATGGCACTGCCCCCAAGGAGCTGCTGAGACCTGTGCAGTTAACACACCTTTGCCTCTGCTTATTCCACAGATCACCCAGGATTCCATTATAGCCCTGAGGGAGAAACAAAATCATCATACCAGGTTAAAGAAGGCACTACTCAACAGAGAGTGAGAAGGAAATCAGGTGAATAATCTCATTTTAATAAATGAAGTTGATAAGGAAAAGCAGGATGGATTGTTTAGAGTTGGTTGAATCTGTGCAAGTAACACTGGTCTTTAGCTTACACTCCACTGAGGTTCTGCAGAGCTCAGTTCCTCTGATATACAAGTGAAATATCTTGTTAACCTTTGTTGTTTGTGCAATTTAATTCTTGTATCCACCATTTGCATTTCATTTCATGAATATACGTTCCTAAGGGTGGATGCATAAACAACAGTTGATATTTTCTAATGGACAGAAGAATGCATGAACAGGAAAGCCAGTCAAATTATTTAAATCTGGCCTTTCTTGTCCTCCCCTTTCCAAGTAATTATTGTCTCAGAAGTGATTCTATCTTATGATAGGCTTGTTATTTCAACATTTAACTACTACCTACTTACCATAATGTCTGCCATAACCATCTCTTAAATCTCTATTAAACATTAGTTCACTTCTGTTTTTCCCTCTACTGGTTCATAGATCCATAATTATTGTTAGTTTAGTTTTGAAGACGTTACAAATGTCTGTGTAGTTGAGTGACTGCATATTGCAGTCCCTCTGCTCAACTATTTAAAGACATTACTTACTAAGATAAGATATGTATGTAACCTTGCATACTGGGAATGACTTAAACAGGGTTCATGAGAGACTGATGTAGTGATTTATTGTATAGTGGCACTGGTGTCCAAAAAATCAAACATTTTTAGGCATCTCCCTCTGTTTCTGAGGTGAAACAAATGGATGCTTGTTCGCCTGTAAAAGGAACATTACAAAATGCTGATTGGATGGATGGACTAACATACAGCTACTTATAATTTAAAAACATTGCCTTATAGATATTTCTCAGTATCTCATACATATGTATGTTTTGAGTATGGAGGCCTACAGCAACTCAAAGCAGTAGCATATATGAGAACTGAGTCTTATGAAACCAGGAATCCTAACCTGGGTTTAAAATTTATGTGCGTCTTGTATAGAGAGCAGCTGATAGCTGGCATTAGGAACTTGTAAGTACTTTGGTAACAGCTGTGGGTATGACATTTCAAGATATTCTATTTTTCTAAGAACGTGAGTTAGCTGAGTGATTAAGAACAGAAGATCTGGCTTTCCTGCCAAGAGCTTAATTTTGATGTCTGTGCTATGAAAAGATAACTATAGCTTTCTTTGTGATGCGGGAGTGCTTAAACACATTGTCTTTTTCAGAACCCTCATCCAGAGTCCATAAAGTTCTGAAATCAAACGGTAAGCTGCTTCCTCTACTGCTTTCTTACCCAGTGTTTCCAGTTTTGTAGAACAAGTAAAAATGTATCCTCTTCTCCTGTAACTTACCCTAAATACACATTTGAGAGGCAAAGAAAACAAAATCTCATGTTTAAATCTAATATTTCATTTTCCATGCTTGGGTTTTGGTCCTGTAAGTGTCTTAGCAACTGGTAATTGAACACCAGGAGCCAGCCACTGTGAATAGCTGCCCGCATTACATCGTTTTGTCAAATCAGGACCTCAGGTGGAAATGTCATAAAACTACTGTTTTCTCTTGTTTTATCAGAGACCTTCAAGTGAATATTGCTGTTTCATTTGATTTTCTTTTGGGAATTTATAATTGGGATATGAGTGTAGCATTAAGCCAGTGGCATAGGTTGATAGCTGTTTGATTATTCACTATGATGAAGTATATGTTTCTGTTTTCCAGATATAAGCCCAGATATGCAGAAGGTAGGCTATTTCTTGTATTTCTTGCTTTGCACATTCAAATAGCACATAACTAAGAAGAATATATTTTCTGTAGAATCCACATCTACTTGGCCATGTTGGTTTAAAGAAAGAAACAAGAACATAAATGTTGTTTAGTGTCTCCAGTAGCATTATTAAAATTAAAGAAACACAGCTAGCTACTTCAGGAATATCTAGCAAACAAAAATTGACTGTTCCACGCATTCTTGTACTTTAGAGCACAGTACAAACAACTATTAATGTCCTAGTAATTCCTAGAGCACAGTACAAACAACTATTAATGTCCTAGTAGTTCCTATAAATACCACTCTAATCTGTGTGTAAAGATAGTGTGTATTCTTTGGAGAATATTTTTAAATGAAATCTGTATCTCTGTATTTTTAAATGGGGGGAAAAAAAAAAAAAAAGAGCTTATTTTTTTACGATTCATATGCTATATATAAATCATAATATGTGACCAGAGTCAATATAGCTTAAGCACAATGTAAATAAGCATTTCTCATTTATACATTTTTTGTAAGAATTTGTTACAAAGTTTTGGTGCAGTTTGAAAATCTCTTGTTGAATTCCAGGTCCTGATCTTATTTGGGACATGAATTAAGGAGAGTTTGTGGAAAATTTGTTAACACGGTACATTAGATGTGACTTAATTGGGATGCCAAAAAACTGAAGCCCATAATTATATATGTTTATCTTTTTTTTTTTTCAGTTCCAAGTATTTATATGGAAAAATTCTGATTGCTTTAATTCTTTGCTTGTACATCTCATGTATGCACAGCAAACTGAATGTAGCTTAATCACTGTCTAGAAGACTGATGCAAAGCAGTGCCATACTGAAATATATAGTTTATGTAACTTTTAATCAATGCTTTTATTTCTTAAGCGGATGTGTATTGAAGGAGCCCTGTTATCTCAAGCCACCAAACTGGGATCAAATGAATCCCTGCTGAATTCTAGGAAAAAGGGTTCATTGGAATCCAGTGGGCTAGAGAGCCAATTCCAAGGGTCCACTGAGCCAGCCTACAACAG
Organism: Perdix hodgsoniae; assembly: GCA_035772895.1. Lineage (NCBI taxonomy): Eukaryota > Metazoa > Chordata > Aves > Galliformes > Phasianidae > Perdix > Perdix hodgsoniae. Next base: position 3,104,488 of record JAPSGF010000004.1, read on the forward strand.
CGATCAGGATGAAAATCTCCAAACATCTGTTGCAGAACAGGTTGATGCTGACGATGAAGAAGAATCTGAACAGGTAGGAAAAAAATTTTTTTTCTCTCTCTCCTGGAGTGGATGGAAAGTGGATTAAAAGTACCTGTAGAATTGCAAGGAGGCATGAACATCTTAGAAGTATTTGCAACTCATTCTCCTTATAAATATTTTAATTTTTATTTTTATAAATATTTTATTTCCTTTCTCCTAATCCAGTTCCTGTGTATTCTTCTACATCTGTGTTCTTGCACATTCTGCTTTCATCTCCTTTTGACAAGCTGTATGGATTGACTTCATTTAATTGGTTATTATAAAGAAAGTTTTCTAGGCTCTGAATCATTCCTGTGTGCTTTGAATACTCTTAAGCATTTCATTATTCAGCTGTGGGTACGTGACCTGGCTCTGCTATTCTAGCTCCTTAGTAACGTTTGAATATGGCTGCACAAAGCAGTGCGGATTTTAATGCTCCTAACTTGTTCTGTTCTTTTAAATCACAGGGAATGCAACAAAATTCACTACAGAAATCAAAAGGAGGAAGGAAAAGACTTAATAGTCAAGCTGCTGAAAATGTTGAAAAAAGAAGAAGTGTGAATCTCAACAAGTGTGAAATGCAGGTATATAAACTTTTTACTTTGGTTTTGCTGTGTATTGTACGTACATTAAAGAAATGTATGGATTCCTTTAGGTAGACAGAGAAGTCGTGCCATGTTTTTCATGTGCATGAACCTCAAAGAGTATTCCTGGGGGGGGCAGGAAAACAAAACAAAGCAATCAACCTTAACTTAATACAAAAGAAGGAATCTTCTTTCTCTCTGCCAGATACACCTACAGCATCCTTCACGTTTGCACTAGCAGGCATATGGCCTTGTTGAAAATGTTGAAAATTTACTCCAAAAAAGAAAATGAAAAAATTTCAATGGCATGTGCTAGAGAGCACAGCATACCTTTCTGCTAGGATTATACACAATGGGAAAGGGAGGAGAACAAAACTTTTGGCACAAGACCAGAGTAAGATTAGTTAAATCTAATTGTGGGACTGCAGAGTTAGCATAAAATGTTTTATCCAACCCTGCCAAATAAATTTGACTTTAATTACTCATGCTTTAGCATGATCCCAGTGTCTTTTATTTGAAGTAAGATGATATTAAATGCCAAGAGTGAACTCTGAGCCAGGGAAAGGATTAAGGGACAAAGTAATCTGGCACTGACACCATGGTTCCCCTGCTCTCTAGTGAGCAGCCTGCTTATTCTACCCATCTCCACGTGACTCCATGCTGCAGGACACCCTGATAATGTGAAAGTTCTGTGAACAGAGGGAATCTTTGTATTATTGCAGGGGACAGACTAACATTACCTGCATATTTCAAATCTCCGCAGAGCTCCAAGGATCCTTCAGATGAAGAGTCAAGCCAGCTGAATACTGAGCTCCCCTTTTCCTGTTCAGCTAGACAGTCACAGTCACCCAGACAGTTCAACACACCCCAGAACAACTCACTGATCATGAATATCCTGGGGGGAACTACCTCTATCAGAAACATCTGGACAGACCACCAAATCAGGCAGGCACTGTTTCCCAGCCGGCGTCCACCTTATGAGAATGAAGATGATGATGATGATTATCAGATGTTTATGCCATCGATGTCTACATCCAACACTGGTTCAGCTGTTAGTGGAGAAAGGAGGAGTCACTCCGATCGGCCGTGCAGCTGGCACCTGGGGGTAGTGCATCAGAATGAAACTCCTAGCTCCAATCGTCATAAAATTGTTCGAAGGGCCAGTAGTGCTGGTGAGAGCAACACGTGTCCAACCATTGCCAGATGTAAGATCAGTGAGCGCAGTTCTCGAAGGGATGTGAAAAGAACAGAGGTGAACAGTATGAATGTCTATCCTGAATCTTCAGAGGAGCTGACCATTGATGATATTGAACATGTTTATGACAACATAAGCTACGAAGACTTGAAGCTGATGGGTCTGACAAGAAGGGAAGAAACACACCCTGTTCCCCAGAGATCTGCTAGAGACTCTCTTTATGAGGAGGAAAACAAAAGTAGCTTAAAGTCACCCTCCAAAAAGAGGACAGCAAATCAAAGCAGAGCCTCCCTTCATGCTAGCAGGGATGAGATCCTGCTTGGTAGAGAAGCACCTACTTCAAGTTTGGATGAGCTAAGGATTGTTGAAGATAACATCTATGACACCATTGTGCTTCCAGAAACACCACTACTGAAATTTAAACATGATCCCTTAAAATGCTCTAAAAAGCGGAGTTTTCTAGGCTTGGAAAAAGATGTGACATGTTCTGATAATCTACAGCAGTTTGTTTCTGAAGAGAGTCTCCAGTTCAGTGAAGATGAGAGTCCTTACCATCGTCTTCCAATTGACAATGACTATCTGAGCTTAGTAGATAGCTCTTCCAATTCTGACTCACTGTCACATAAGTCTGCAGCAGATAAACTCTCAGAGGAAGTAGATGAGATCTGGAATGACCTGGAAAACTACATCAAGAAGAATCAGGAAAAGACAAGAGATCGGCATCTTGCAGCCTTTCCTGTTTGTAAAGATGATATACAGGAAAGGCTGCATGCTGGTAGTACACCTGAACTGAATAAAGACGTAGAATACTCATTGTCTACTCTCTCTCTTCCAGAAACTCCTATTTTCCCTAAAACTGTGAAACCCAGGGCTGCCACTATAAGTGAGGCTAGTCTCCGGCTTGAAGACACCATGGCATGCAAGGAAAGCTCTTTAGCAAGTCTGAACAGATCTTCCTTCTCGGGTGAGGTGCCATTTGTGGATAGCCCATATGAATCTGCCAATAGTATTCTGTCCAGTGCACATACAGAGTGCATGGAAAATGACCTGGCTATTGTGGATAAAACAAAGAACAGAGTTTTTATGATGGCACGGCAATACAGTCAGAAAATTAAGAAAGCTAACCAGCTTTTGAGGGTTAAAACTCCTGAGCAGGAGCAGCCAGCTAGCAGACAACAAAAAATGAAGCACAAAGATCTTGCTGCTATTCTGGAGGAGAAGAAACAAGGCGGTCCTGCTATCGGTATGTTAAAAATATTTCTGTACAGATTTACTTCTTTAGCTACTTACAGTGAAATTCATATACTGAATCGGAGGATAGAATCTTCCATATTTTATAAGCTGAATATCAGGACTGCATTATTGGTGTTGTGGTTTTATGACATTGAAAGGAATTTCCTGTGACTGCTTCTGATGTGAATAGTCCTTTATATCTCAATAAACTCTTGCCATTACTTGATAAAATTGGGAAGAATTGGTGGAGTATCGGCAGGAGGGATAGGCTCAGCTTACGCTGGAAACAGAAATCATGCCTGAAGCATCACTGGCCACTTTACCAAAAAAAGCCCCAAACCAACCCAAACTGCAATTATTTCCTTTAATAGAGTCATCTTCCTATTTTTAATAAAAAGGTGCAGAGATTTGCCTTCATAAACCATGTAGATTTGCTCAGGTAACATCCACATCACACTTACAAGCATAAGGAATGGGGTCAGATAAGAAGGTTGGTCTTCTTATTTTCTGTAATGAATGTGCAAGGTAATGGATATGCTGCAAGAATTCTGGACATTTTTTTGTCCGTATTCAGTTGAAACAAGTTGGAGATGTGAAGCCAGTGGACTCCACACACTAGTGTCATTATCTCCTTTATAAAAGTCTCTAAATATCCCATTTACCAGGCCATTTTCAGAAAGTTTTTTTCCATTTTGTCAAGAAATGGTATATAATTGGAACTGGCTGTTTCCTTTATCCTGTGGTGCTGTCTGCAATTAGATCAAATGTAGTAAATATTAGATCACTGTATACCAAGTCATGCTGGCAGAATTGCTCAAGAATTAAACACTGAGGCAAATTCTAAGATGGAGAATTTGAAAAAACATGCCAGAATTCAGTATAGAACCAAATTTCAGCAGTACTTAAAAGGCCATTTTTCTCAGTGAGATACCATTGGCTTCATCATCATCTCTTGGAAGCCCAGCAGTGCATTTCCTTGCACTGATATGGCATGAAAGCTACTGTGAATCTGCTCCCTCTGGTGTCTCTCTGATGCAAAAATCCTCTCTCCTACATCAGTCTTTCAACAGGATGCCACTGTCTCCTCTCCACCTCCCTTCACAGCTCTCAGACTCTTGGGGGTAAGGAGGGAAAGGAAGAAGAAGAGCAGTCAGGCAGGTCATTAGCCTTCCTGTCTTTTCCCAATGTAAAAATGTCATAGAAATAGAAATGAAAATTGCATTCTTTCATGCTTTCACCACACTTTTCTGCATTTAGCTGGATAGGTTTTATTTGTAAGACAAACTTCAAGCTAGTGAATGGGCTGCAGTCACAGCTATGTGAAACAGTGGTCTGATCAAACTATACTTCTGGCCAGAAGGTGCAGACTTGCAACAAGGGTAAGAGGCTGGAAGGGGCTTCAGCTCCACTAAGCAATCCCTCTCCAAGGTAGTGCAATTTTGCCTGTGTCTTATTGGTGAAATCCAGGTTTAGAGGAGTGAAATCATTTTCTTTAAGGTGAAAACTGAACACTCTAGTTACTTGAAAATACTAGCGGATGAAACAGTTTCAGATTTAATAGTAGTTTTTTATAACTCTTTTGTTTTCTTTTTTTACTGATACCAAATTTTTGGGGGATCTTCGAATTTTTATGTGACTCAAATGAATGGGTTGCTTTGTCTCAATTTAAACCTCTCTCTTCCCTAGGTGCCAGGATAGCTGAGTACTCCCAGCTTTATGACCAGATTGTCTTCAGAGACAGCTCACCCAAGGTCCAAAAGGAAGCCTGGGCCAGCCCTCCGGAGCCCTCAGCTGTGAGGTTTTCCACACCTCTGGCTAGCACTCTTCCCTGTGCCCAGGTCACTGGTGAGTGCTCCAGAGCAGAGGATTGGCTTTTGCACTCTACCTACAGCAATGGTGAGCTGGCTGACTTTTCTCCATGGCCAGAATCCCAAGACACAAAGTCCAAGAGCTCATATGCAGAAGCTGTGACAAAAAACAATCCCAGACAGCTACCATCAGCCTGCTCAGTGCCTTCCCTTCAGATTTCTAACCGCTTGCATGTCCCAGCACAGAGGTGGAGTGCAATTATAAGCCAACCTAACAAAGAAAACTTACACCAAGATCATATCTATAACTCTCTTGGGAGAAGAGTAAGCAGTATCAAACCACAGGCATACAGTAGGTCACAGTCATCTTCTTCAATTGTGGTCAATAGATCTGGAGAATCAATTGTATATCCTAATGAAACAGACAAGAAAACGCTTCATTCCGATAGGAACTTCCATCTCAATGGCCATCAAGCACTGGGTATTTCTTCAGCCTGTACAGGGCCTGATATGAGGAAGCAGGTCCCTGAGAACTATTCGGATATGATTTTGCAGGATTCTCAAAAAGTCCTGAGAGTAAACAGGCCCTCCCCTCTGACTGCACAAATGGCAACGCAGAACTATTTTTCTAATTTCAAAGACACTGAAGAGGGGGAAGGGGATGATGATGACTATGTTGAAATAAGGTCTGAAGATGAGGGGTCTGATCTGGAGGCTTCTCAGAACCAAACAAGGAAACTGGATCCTAAATTGCACAACACGGACACTGATCCTTCTGAAACTCTCTGCGGCAAAACTGTGTCTTGTACTCCTGCAAAGCCCACTGGCAGCAAACACACGCTTACCCCATATCTGACTGCATACAGTGATTCAGATAAACTGAATGACTACCTGTGGAGAGTGCCATCTCCCAACCAGCAGAATATCGTACAGTCTTTACGGGAAAAGTTTCAGTGTCTTAGTTCCAGTAGCTTTGCTTGATGCTTTCAGTGATCTCTAGCTGTACTGCCTTAACATGAAGAGTATATACTGGGACAATCAGTACTGGAATTATGTATTTCTGTATTATTACACTATCAGGCATTGTATCACAGTAATATTGTAAATAGATTTTTTTTTTAATGGTTTAGAATCCTGGAAGTTAAAAGGCTACATGTGCACTGTCTGCTGTCTTACTCCATAATGCAGGTGGACTTATGATCCCATATGGAGCCTCTGTATCTTTCTTCTGTACAGCTCAGTTTCTTGCTAGGTGTGATACCTTTTTCTTTCTTTCTTTCTTTTTTTTTTTTTAAGCTGTCTAACCCAGGTTTTACACTGATTCTTAAGCCACGTTACCACATGGAAACCTTAGCATTTGAACTTCTGAGTTGTGACAAGTTCTGTTCTTACAATGACTCTGGTTGCACATGGCTATATCCATAAATGTGCAAACTTCTAAGCCAGGTTCTGGTAATGATGGCATCATGCTGTATGTGCAATTGCACAAAGCTGCTGCGCATTACTTTTCAAAAGAGAGATTCCAAGTCTACAGGACCAGTACATGAGATACCAAATATACTATGTTGATTTAGAACAGATTTCTTATGTTTTAAACAGAACCTAGTCCTAGTGCTTATGAGAGATGCTGATAGCTGTGTCTGGAGCCTTTCTACTTACTGTGGCTGCGCAGTTGGCAGAGAGTGGGTAGAGGCATCCTTTATGTGAATCTGTCAATGTGAGGTCATCCTTGTCCGGAGGGTATTTGGGACAGCAGAAGGGAGTTCTGCTGCTTATGAAGATGAGTGCTAGCTTTGTGCCTGTAGTATATGGGACATGCAGACTAAATCAGAGCCCTGCAGTGGAATGCCACTGCATGTGGGTTGGTCAAGTGCAATCGATACGCAGTGATCTGGAGATACCTCCTCCATCCCATATCAGTAACCCTGAGAGAATGGGACTTCTGCATGTGCTTGGGTGAAACATGCTGAGCTCAGGCTGCAGACTGTTTCTGCAGTAGTGCTGGCTGAGGTATAGGCTGCTTCCTCCAGGGCAGGGTGGGGTGGAAGAGGCATCTTCAGAACAAGGTGGGCTGAGTATAATTCAGTGTCTATATAAGTAGCTGAGACATGAGAACGTATTCCGTTCTTTTGCAAATAATGTACAGAGTAAATGCTTCCATTTACAAGAATAGACATTCCATTGTGATGCACATTTACTCTGTTTTTTCATCGTTGCACAGCTTTGGATTCTGTTACTTGAAAACATTGTACCAAAAGGAAAGCCTCAGTATATCTACACTGACCATCCTGTGTGATTGTCATTCTGTTTTGGTGCTTAAGTTCTTCAGATGATGCAGATAAAGCCAGTACCGAGTTACACATATCAGTATATAAAGGAGCTGAAGTACTGTTTTTATTAACCACATATAGCTCCCCTCAGTTACTGCACTCCCAGACCTGCTGTCTATTTTCTCCATTGGTTATCATGAGCAAAACCCAAAGTTATCAATGTACAGCTAATTACTTGTAGAATAAGATTTAAGGACTTGAATTTCTTAGAATGGATTAAATTATTTACCAGGTGCATTGACTGGTCACTCGTTGCATGTACCAACTTGTCCAAACCAGCAGCAGTGATGCTCTGCACAGATGGAACCGCAGCCAGCCTGAGAAAATTAGCACTGTACAGAATTAGGCTGCCGAGAAGTAGTGGAGCCCATATTTATTTATTAGAGCTTGTAAAGTACTGTAAATACCCATAGGAGTTGCATCTGTGCTTTGCCCCCGCACCTCTAGGTTGTTCGGAACTCGCACCTCGTGCAATGCGTGCAGATGGGAGGGAAGAAAAAAAAAAAGGGAGGTGTACCAGCGCGTAACTTGTCTCCCAGGGACCATTTCATACTATTTGTAATAAACGTGGAGTATGCAACAAGCTGCGGTTCTTTTCTTTCGGGGGAGGGCACAAGCGAGCTGGGCTCCGCCGGGGCGGGCGGGGCGAGCAGCACGTCCCGCCCACTCCTTGTCCCCCTCCCCGCCCCGGCTCCGCAGCCAGCGTGCAGCCCGCAGGAGAATGAGGGGTGAAGTGCTGCGGCTCTGGTTCCCGACGCGGCTCTGCTTCTCTCTGCCCTTCGCTGCCGCCCCGTACCGGGCGCTGAGCGGGTGGCAGGCAGCGGGCGGCCAAGCCGCGCGGTAAGCGGAGCGCGAGGGGAGGCGGTGCAGGCTGATGCAATAGCGGGGGGAGGAGGAGGGGGGGGAAGAAGAAAAAGAAGAAAGGGCTGCGGGGGGGTGGTTGGGTTGCTTCGGCTGAGGGGGGTCTCGCGTTGGGGCGTTTCGGGCCGTTGCGGGGTGGTCTAGGTGAGGCTGCGCACGCGGATGTGCACGTGGATCTGTGAGCCCTCCTCTCCTCCTCGTGGCCGCTGAGACAGCTTGCTGGTGACTGGCTTCTGCAAGAGGGATGAGATAGTAAAACGCCTCTCTAGTCCGCCTCTTCCCAGCTAGCGGGGGCCAAATGGGGATCTCCCATTCCGTACGACGTGTCCTGTCGCCACTCCCTATGTGCAGAAGGAAACGGAGCAGGACCCACGGCAACTCAGCCGGGGATGTTTACCAGAGAGTGTTCCTAGTGCCTGGCTGCGGCTTCTGCTGTTTTTTCCAAGAAGTGGTGCAGCAAATAGAGCTCCTCTGTCTGCCAGCTGCCCGCAGCCCCGAGAAGCATCCAGAAAATGGCAGTGTCACAGCCAGCATTGCGTGAGGAATTGTGCTCCCTCAGTCCTGAGCCAAGGGTATGGAGGGCCTCGCCTGATCCCAAAGCGATGTGGAGTGCTGGTTCCTTGCTGGGGTCAGACAAACCTGATGAACAGATCACGGCTGTAAAGTTTAGGGCACGTTGGAGCACTGATGCACACAGCTGAAAAAGGAAGATACATCAGTCTGTTTAGGTTCTGTTTACAGAAATAACTGGCTGCTGAATGCTGCCCTTCACAATATATGGTAATTCTGGTGATTAAAAATGTACCTGCCCAAGCAACAGTACTGCTGACTAACATAGGCTTTCAAAAACTGATGTTAGAAAGGCTTCATGCTTGATTGGATTCTTTTGCTAGAGATGTGCCTGTCTTGTTGTATTGCAGCAAAATCACTGAGAATACAAGAAAATCTTTGGCCTCTCTGAAGAGAGAACATCCACGGCTTGAGCCAACGCTTGCCATTATTCAGGTAACAACTACTTACATGGGGCTGGTTGTAACGGATTCCTTTAGTGCTGTTTCCTATTTGAAACTTCAGATATTTGTGGTGCAGGAAGTAACCCTGTTTTTAAGCAAAACTGTGGCAGCAGGTAACCCCATCAGCTTGCAGTTCAAGACAGCAAATGCTTTCTCTCGCATTGTCTACGTGAATTTTAGATAGTTTTAAAATCACAGTAGTATTTCTCAGCATTTATTTTGCTTGTAGCTGTTGCAGTCCTGCAAATAGTGCTGATAGGTGTGAAAACTGGGGTCTCTCTTGACTACTCTCTCCTGACATAACTCTGCCTGGCCAGAGGAAAGCCCTCCTTCTTCCTGCCCACCTTCCTGTCTGTGGCCAAAGCAGAGGAGCTGAGGGGAGCCCTCATGGCTGCTGCAGCTCTTTGTGAGGGGAGCAGAGGGGCAGTGCTGAGCTCTGCTTTCTGTGACAGTGACAGGGCCCAAGGAAATTGCATGGAGCTGTGTCAGGGGAGGGCAGCTGGGGGTTAGGGAATGGTTCTTCACCAGATAATGATGAGTATGAAACAGACTGCCCAGGGCAGTGGGCACAGCCCTGAGCAGCCAGATTTCAAGGAGTGTTTGGACAGCATTCTCAGACATAGGGTTTAGTTTTGGGTGATGCTATGCGGAACCAGGGGTTGGACTAAATGATCCTTGTGGGTCCTTTCAAACTCGGGATATCCTGTGATACTATCCAGTAGGTTTTAATTGTAAAACCTAACTATATTTTTGAAATAGTAACAGTGAATCTGAGAGGCAGTACACCAACTTTATTTCAGTAGGTATTCTGGAGAGGCTGAGTGAATAAACTCCCTCCACAACTGCTTTTCAAATAGTCCTCTGTATGGCTGTCAGCGTAAGATCTGACAGTAGCAATGACACTCCTCTTGATGGCTTTCAGTTTCTTGCTTCTGCCTTGTCTCCATGCAGTTGCACAGTGAGCTGGAATTCATCCATGCTGCTCTGGACTGGGGTTACCTGAAGAAGAGGCTCCTGTTTCCCTACAGACTGTTCTCTAGTCTGCATTGGCCATAGGAGTGTTTTATGCTATCACCTGGGAAGGGACAACAGGGCTAGGTGGGATGGAGCAATGTGTGAGAAGTTTTGTCTCATTTATGTTATAATTTAGAATGCATCAAGGCCTGTGTTTTGGTTTGGATCGTGACTGTGCTTTAAACATACATTCCTGTGGTCCCCATTTACCCCACCTGATTTGCGTTATGAGAGGTCCTTATAACATGTGGAGTCCTCAGTCCTTCTGTGTTAAATTCACCCCTCAGGTGTTCTCCAGTTAACAGTTACTAGCTCTAGCCTGGCTGCAGTGGCTGAAGTAGAATTCCCTGTATGTGTGTATTTGCTGTATTTGTACTCAAATAGAGTTTATTTGAGTCGATTGATAGTGCTTTGCTTTACTGGGCAGTGTGGGTAGAGCACTAAGGTCTGTGCTGCTGTCCAAGTGATATGTTGCAGCCAGAGGAGCATAGATGGCAGTGAGACAACCCTTTGATTCAGTTGTTTGCAGTTGGCACAGTGTGCTGCCAATTCAGTAGGGGAATATGGAGTTGCACACAGAATCCACTCTGTAAGTGCCTTCAGATGCTTTCTAGTCAGATGCCACCTGAACCTGATTGGCTTTGTGATTAGTACCAGCATTTTTTGTAATCCGCCTTGAGACTGAGTAGAGGCTGTACCACAAGAATAACAAGAACTTGTGTTTACTTCTTAGTTTTATTGAAGCTTTTCACCCAGAGAGGTTGTGGAGTCTCTCTATGGACACCTACCTGTGCGACCTATTGTAAGGAACCTGCTTTAGCAGCAGAGGTTGGACACAGTGATCAATTGAGGTCCCTTCCAACTCCTGCAATTCTGTGGTTCTGTGAATATAATATCTGGCATCAGGATCCTGTTCAGTGCTGGAGCTGTTGCCCTGTGACTGGATCCTGTGCACTGCCAGATTCTGCCCTGCCTACATTTATTGTCAGCTTGGCCTCACCATGCTCTATGGATTGTGGTGAGACCAGGCTGGTGCAGGGACTTCTGCATGGAGTGAGCTCTTTTTGACAGGGGTGGCTGAGTTGCAGTCAAATGCCCGGTCCTGTTGGACAGATCACTGTTGTGGGAATGCAGTTCCACAAGGTTCAGCATAAGGGAACCGCTGGAGATCTGTCCTTAACACACTCTCTCCTTTCCTTGCCTTGGCATTAAGTTCACTGGCGTTCTCCGCGCAGTGGCCCCTACAGTGCTCCTCATCCCTAGGTGCCAGATTTGAGGAGCGGGAGAGGAGTGGCAGTGTTGTGCCAGGGATACAGGCAGTGCTGGGCTTAGGAAGGGAGATGGAAGATATCATCCATTTTAAAATCTACTGTTTTTTGTTGTTGTTTTCTTATTTTTTTCAATCTTTTTGGAGGGCTAGTGAATTATTATGGACTTGGTCCAAAACCATTGTGTGTGACACCAGTTACAAATTCAACTAGTGCCAAATGAATGACTTGACTCCAGTGGGGAAATCATTTGCACTGAGGAAATCTTGAGGAAAAAGCTACATAGAATATATACATATATATATACGCATATAGAATTGTAATAAACATTTTAAAAATAGTTTATTGAAGTCCTGTTGTCTGAATTGGAAGATAGATTTCGTTTGTAATCATTTGGCTGTGAGAATAACTGTTCTCCTTGTTTGTTTTTAACAAGTCTCCTGGCATTCATGGGGGTGGAAGTCTTGGTGATCAGTTAAAAGGAAGTTTCTGGTTCTGAAAATTAAGTCCCATTTTATTGTTGCAGTATACAAAAATATGTGAAAAGCCTACAATTCAAGAATAAGTAGTAAGCAAAAAAAAAAAAAAAAAATTCTGATAAATACAATGCAAAGTTATGGAGACCTCAGAGTAGGAGACTGCGGGGTGAGATTGCTGGGTGGTGCATCTGTCCAGGATGCTTCCGTTCTGGAGCAGTGTCTGACAGCAGCTAGGAGGAGGAGCTGGCATCATCTGCTTCTGTCTGACAGAACTCACTGTAATGTGTGGTGAGGCAAGAGATGCCCTCGCTTTCACTGCTAACCCTTAAATGAGATCTGGGAGGGAGCGGATCCTGGCTCCACCCCTTCTGGTCATTGCTTGCACCTGAGCTTCTCTGGGTTGGCCCTGCCTTCCCACCAGGTGCTCAATCACTGTTTCAGGCTGTGACTTAGCATTTCCACTACACTAGTGGTCACGCTATGTTTCTTGCATAGTCCTGTGTATTAGTTCACTGACATTGCTCAAATGTAGATTTATTATTTTAAAACTCCGTTTCTATTTTGTTTCCCAAGGCACGTAATGTTCCTTTGGCTCAAGAAATAAACAGGAAATTTGCTGAAGAGGTAAGTTTTAGGCAACGTGCTTGCTATCAGTCATGAGCTACCTTCCTTTAGTAATTGTCTTGTTTTCTTTTGGCAGGTTGGTCTACGTGTGATTCACGTCTGTCTCCCTGAAGGCAGCAGCAAAGATGAGGTAACCTGAAGGACTCTTCCTTTTTTGTTTTTGTTATAAACTTGGATTTATTTCTAACATTGGTTAGCACCCCTGATATGTGCCTGTTAACTCATGAGAATTGGGACTGTCTTATGTAGCAAGTGTCACTCTTGGAGAGTTGCTGTTCCGTGGAAACCTGAGGCAGAGTAATCAGTCATTCTGTGTCTGGTATTTAACTGCAGGATCCTCTTGTAGCCCCACAGACTGGATGGTTTTTGTACGGGTGGCAGCTCTGAGCTAGGGCTCGTGTGTGATAGCCTACCTCCTACAGCCACTCTTCTGACCTATTTATGGGGCTCTTGATTCTTGCCGCGGTTTTACTTTGGGGAGATTAGTTGATTTGGAATGGTGACAGAGAATTGAAATATTTTTCCTATTTATTGATCTTGAAATACTTAAAGTATGCATTAAACAAATTCATCCACCCCAAACCACTAAAGAGCTCCCCTCCTAATGTCTCTTAAGGCATTAGCTTTCTAAGGTACAGTGCTTGCATCCGGTATGTTCTCAGTATCGCTTACTATTAATAGACACAGTCATGAGGTCTCGATACATAAGAAGAGCAAAGCAGTTTGTAGTTTCCCGGCTGGCCTCCTTGTGCCTGGGGGATTTCATAATGCGGTACACCTGTGGATTTTATGTACTGCTTTGTATTTGCTACACTTTGTTTTTAAATTGTTACTGTCTTGCACTGTGATCTCAAAAGAGGCTTTCCCATTCCCCAGAGGAACTTTCCACTTTCTATTATTGTTTTGAGGATGATGTGTAGTCAGAGCCATGTAAGAAAGCCAGGTTTTTGAAATGAAGATCAAATAGACATTGTTACGAGCTTATCTGCTCAATAATGGTGGGAAATAGGTGGAATTTAGTGAGTATGGAGCAGCGGTTGCTGTTGCTTTGGAGGAGTAACATCTCAGGAAGCAGCTCAACTATGTCAGTAAGGGGGAAAATGGTATATTTTTTACTTGAGATGGTATATTTTTTACTTAGCTACTTTTAACAAAGTTGTTAAGAGCTTGCTTATATCACCTGTTTGCTTGTTGTGACCATGCTTTTACTTTGTGACCACTACAGAACAACACGTATCACTAGGAATCAGTATTGTACTTCAGATAGCACAGAATCAAAGGGGTTGGAAGGGACCCCTAAGATCATCTAGTCCAAGCCCCTTGTTCAGCATGTAATGTGATCAATCAAGGGCAGTTAATGCAGTCTCGCATGTTGAATTTGACAAACTATGAAAGGTTTGAACTCGCATATGGTTCAGTACCTGAAGTTGCACAGATAATTATGAACACCTTTGCAAAATGAGTATACTCTCTAAGTCTTAGGATCAGGGCGTTTTTGCTGAGGAAAATCAGTAACAGTATATGCTGTTGTAAAAAAATAAAATAAAAATTAAAAAAAAAATTCTCTTTGCTCTCCTGTTCATGTAATTGTTCTTTTAATGTGATGGCTTTTGGTCTTGTTGGGACACATACTGGTACTATTTTGAATTTTGTTTTAATCAAGAATTCTTATTTCTAAAAGCATCCTCTGAAGCCATTACAGTGTTGAGCTTTTTCTGAGGCTTTTAGTGGTGGAGGGCAAAATGTTGCTGGCAGCTTAACGGTATGTGATATGTTGGCTTTGTAAAATATTTGCAGTAGAGTCAGGGTGGCTTAATTTGGTAAACCATAGAAACATAGAACAGCAGAAGCAGGTCGTTGCTTTTTTCATTTAGTAATATATGCAGTAATATGTAGGGGAAGCAAAGGTAGCCATACACGTGTTACTAAAAATAGGTTTTATCCCCCTGTAATTAGGTTCTTGCATTGTCTGTTACTCTGATCCTTAATGCTTTTTATTAACTTCTTAGATTATCGGTGAAATTTTGAGGCTTAACGAAGATCCTAATGTGCAGGGCCTTGCCCTTGACCTCCCAGAAAGCTTGTGTAGCAGTAAGATATTAAATGCTGTGAAACCTGAGAAGGATGTGGATGGGTAAGTGAACCACTGAGAGGCTGATGTCTTTGTAAAAATCAATTTTCCCCAACGCATTTCACTAATGGATTCCCCAATCAAAGTGTCCAGCATATTATTGAGTGGTGATAAAAGATGCAATTCTGAAGTCTTTTTTCTGCAGTCATGCTGGCCATTATCTTTTATATCTTTATATGCTATAAGTTCAGGATGTTGTCTTTTCAAAGAAACAAGCAAACAAATGAAAAAAAAATGTTTTTTTTTTGTATACAAATATTACTTAGTTAAGGTACTTCAGTGCTTTAGTAATGCAAGTGTTCACAGAGTTGTGTTGAACACAAATCCCAAAATGTTTTTAAGACAGACTGATGGAAGAAGTTGAAGGAGAGGTTTTAACTTCTTTGCAATACTTTCTCCTGGTGGGAGAGCAAGCTGTAATAGTTCGGTCCCATTAGCACAACTTTCCGGTCAGTCTTGAGTTGCACTGCTCTCTGGAGATATATAGTATCCTGGGTCACCATTTTGGGAAAAATCTGATCATCTTGCAAATTAGTTGACTTTCCATTGTCTGGAGTGCTGGAGGTTAAGAGGAATGCTTGTGCAGAAACGCCTTCTGTCTTCTCAGCAGCCTGTGTCATCCCAGAAGAATGACTCAGCTTAGCTCCAGAAGGGCTGATTTTGTTCCACTGGTCACTTTGGCATTTTAGCTCTGCATGCCACATCTAACCTGCCAGAAAGCAGAGAGCTGTCTGTCTGTGGTGTGCTCGTGTATCTTGCTCCCGCTCTCAGGCTACTTTCTGGTCTCTTGAAGCTCAGCATCTCTCTAATGAGCACGTGGGATAGTGCAAATTAGCCACAGAATGTGACTGTTGAATGATTTATTTTTATGAGATGTTTGTTCTTGGGATTAGTCATGTTACAGGCTTTACTGAGGATTTACATCACGCAAAGTGTTTTTTATTACTATACTTTTCCACTGCAGGTTATCCGATGTAAACCTGGGACGCTTGGTACGTGGAGAAGACTCTGACTGCTTGGTTTCTCCTACTGCCGGTGCTGTGATGGAACTTCTTGAAGATCTGGGTGAGTTGTTCTATCATGAGTATAGTATTAATTCTAATGTAGCTAAAATCTTAGCATTCTCACCATGTTTTATTTTCTGCCAGTGAAGAACCTCAGTGAGATCTGTATGTAATATTTGTAGCAATAGATCTTGGTTCTACACTTTAGGAAAATTAGGCTAAGATTACCTGCCATCTGCATTACACTCAATCACACTGAAGCCACCTGAGACATCTGAGTCTTCAGAAACCTTTAATATTTTGGATGTAAACATTACCACGCATTTCATGTGCCAATTTTGATTAGTATGAGCATTTGAAGAAATCCAGCATTGCCTGTGAATAGCTGCTTTGTGGATCCTTTGTTTTGGGTTGGATAGTATAAGTGCTAACCATGAAACAGTAGATTTAAACTGGTGGCTTTGCAGCTTGTGAAGATGATGTTGGTTCAAGGCAGTGTTTCAGAAGTAGCCTCTTGTGACAATTCAGCATTGTTGAGACAAGGATTTATGTAACAGAACTGTAAACATGTGGGCAAGTGTACTTTGTAATAAATATGAGCAGAAGGATATGTGAAAATAAAATACCAGTGCGCCAGAAGAGCAATATTTGCTTACTGAAATTGGAGAGTCCCAAGGAAACAATCTGTGGTTTGTGTTGCTCCATGGGCTTCAAGTTGCCCTTGATGTGGTTGAGGGGAGCATGGAGTTGCTGTGTAGAGATGTGGTTTACTGGCTGGTCCTGGGGGCATCAGTTGAATGCTGTGTGTGGGTTGGTGGGGCTTGATGCCAGCTGCATACTGTAACACCTCATGTTTGTGCTGCAGATAGGAAGACAGTACTGCTAGTGGGTATCAATGGGGCCTTGGGGTCCTCCTTGCAGTGCTTGTTGCAGAGACGGGGAGCCATCACTGCCAGCTGCCACTGGAAGTCACCTGGGCTGCAGAGCAAGGTGAGACCTCTCCTCTGGCATTCCTCAGACACTGAGCCATACAAGCCCCCCAAGGAAGTGATTTTTTCCCCTACTGCGATGCCACTGTAGCACCAGAGTGTGCTGTCAGCCAGCCCACATGGGCTTGAGTGGTTTCTCCCTGCTTGCTCATGAACAATACTCTGACAGACAGGCACTTGTACTGGTGTGTGTGTGTGTGTGTGTGTGTGTGTGTGTATATATATATATACACACACCAGTAATATATATATATTTAGCAGCTGCTGTAATCTTTTTATTTTGGTCTGGTAGCTATGAAAGGAAGAAAGCAAAGTTGCAGTGTGAAACAAATGTGTGCAGATCTCCTTTTTTTCCTTCTGTTCCTGCAAGAGAGAATCATAGAACCATACAATCATTAAGGTTAGAAAATACCACTAAGTTCACCCAGTCCAACCACCAGCCCTTCACCACCATCTACAGTAAGTGTCCCTTAGTGCTATGTTCACATCTTTTTTGAACACCTCTGGGGTTGATGACTCCACCACCTCCCTGGACAGCCTATTCCAATACCTCACCACTCTTTCTGAGAATAATTTTTTCCTACTATCCAACCTTTACTTCCCCTAGCCCAGTTGAAGGCCATTAGCTCTTGTCCCGTCACTGATATCTTTGTCATCTACATGAAATCATTTGCACTGAATTGTCTTTCGGATTTGTATATGCTGCTTCTTTTGTGGCAAGGGGTTTCAGGATCTTCTCTTCATTTTTGAAGAGAATTCTAAGGGGATTTAAGAAGTTCACAGATACAAATCAAAAGGATTTCATGTACCTTACACCGCTGGTTGCTTTTTGCAGAGCTTTTATCAGCAATTTATATATTGATACGACCTCCTGCTGATTCTTCTCATTTTGTCCCACAATCCAAAGTTCCACCGTAGCTGGGGATGCACTGTGCCTGTGTTGTGCAGAGATCCCCGCTCCTCGTGGTGATGCTCGCCTCGCATTGCACAGTGCAGGCCGCACGGTGGCAGCCAACTCAATGTGATGATGTCTGGCCCCTGAGCTGCAGCCCAAGGACGGGAGGAGGAAACAACCGTAAGCAGCTGTGATGGTTTGAAAGTCTTTTGGCAACCCCGTGTTTTCACAGCTGCTTATGTTTTTGTTAGGCTTGTCTCATTTCTGTGCTTTGAGTGACTGACAAGGCTTAGGAAATGCATGCTCCTCTCCAAGATGGAAGTGCGATGATCTCTGTCATTTTTATTGTGTTTGAGGACTGCTCTGGGCTGGATGGGGAGATGTTGGGGTACCAGAATTATTTCTGCTGGGTTACAATAAAGAGCTCAGACCTGGTCAGAGTTGCTGTGCAGCTTGCCTGCTGGAGAAAGATCTGTTTCTTCCAGATGCTTTCCCAT
The DNA here is from genome assembly GCA_035772895.1 of Perdix hodgsoniae. Lineage (NCBI taxonomy): Eukaryota > Metazoa > Chordata > Aves > Galliformes > Phasianidae > Perdix > Perdix hodgsoniae. The sequence goes on from JAPSGF010000004.1 coordinate 3,122,473, forward strand.
CATCAAGCCTTGCTGTTTGGCATTCCCCATAGCTTATCTCTCACATCAAGTCACTGATGGGAAACAGAGTATGAGGCCGAAGTAGGAGGAAGCTGGAGGCTCTGCACATCAGTCTTCCCGAGTTCATTTTAACTTTTGGCAGCAAAGGAGATTCTGCTTTGCCTGGAGAGCTCATTAGTAGCGCTCTGGGGAAACTTACCTTCCTCTTCTTCATCTGTAAGCTCACAGTGTCACCAATAATTCTGAGCACTGCGTAGCCTGACTCTTGTAGTTAACTCTGGGTTGTAGGTGATGTTGAATGTGTGCATAGGTTGTCCTGTACAACACTCCCTATAGACTGATGGTCAAAAACAAAGCACCGATTTCTTGCGCAGCAGCTAGGCTCTGCTTGCCTTGTGGCAACCCGTGTTTGCAGTATGACACCACTAGATAGCATGATTATAGCTGATGATAAGAGTTTATTTTCACTTGCTCTGATGCACTGATTAAGCAGAAGCAGTTTAAAGGCTCACGAGGTTTCTCCTCTTCTGATTTTTTAAAGTTTGAATTTCAAGTGAGCTAATGTATTAGTTGATGCAGGCATTTTTCCAAGACTTGGAAAAATTCATTTACATTTTGTTTTTCTGCACAATACAGTGACTTCAGGCATAGTTGTACACTTCTGCTCCTTCCTCTGGAAGTTGCACTTCTACAGTAGCATTCTTTGTACTGTTTATTATTATGATGTATGATAGTGTAATCATTTTGCTCTCAAAATGAGACGTGAACATATGAAGAGTATGGACTTCTCATTAAGTTGCACTTGTTCTGCAGCACATACCAGCGGAAGAATGGAGTTTAAGGTTGGATGTCTTTTGCATCTTAGTCTGTGACAGTGCTCATTTGCACTGGATCACAAATCCCAAACCTAATAACGTAATACATTTTCAAAGCATTATGATGTTACCTTTTAGTAGCATTGAGCATTTTGAGGGATATAGGTAAGATGTTATCCTTCTGCTGAGATTTGCACAGATAACTCTTCAAAGCGCAATTGCTGCCGGGGAGCCTGAAGAATGATCTGGTGACATGTTTTCAGGAACATCTTACTTGGTAGTTCCATTTTTTAATAGCAAACAGGAGTTGATTCACTGTTACTGGCAAAAAAAAAAAAAAAAAAAAAAAAAAAAAAATTAAGTTCTTAATCCTTCATTGTGTTAGAAGTAGGATATCTGTGTAGTTGGAGAGGAGATTACCAAATAGATCCAACTCTGACAATATAGCTTATTTTCTTGACAAAACATAGATAATAGATAACATAGATAATAGGAGATTGAATTTCAGTTCGGTCATGATTTCAACTTGCAATCTTGCACATAGCCTGTGTGCAAAACACATCACATGTATTTTAAGACAGCCACTATCCCACAGTTTTCTTGTTAAAAAACTGAAAATCAGTATATCAGCACAATTAGGAATTGAGCTCTTGTTTATAAAGGATTGGATGAGAAGTAGGACAGCGTTCAGCCGGAGTAAATGAATAGGAATTTCTTTCTCATGCTTGGGAAGAAACTCTCTTGACTGCAGTCCACTTTTTCTTAGATCCAGCACTTAAACTTCAGGTTTTTTGACATCTCTTAGTCATTCACTGTCCCATTTTCACTGTTTTGATAAAACAAAGAGCCTTGATAGTGGCAGAAAACTGCATTTCATGCTGCTAGACTTGTGTGAAATGACAGAATGTGTGAATGGCCACGCAGATCCTGTGAAAGGAGAGGAATAAGAGGCTGCACAGAGTTTCTAATGATGTTGCTGTAGGTGTAGTGGGTTTTTCTGTTTCATAACTTTGCATGCACCATAGCAGTATGCTACAGTATGCTTCACAGGAAAAGACTTCATCCTGCAGTAGAGGTGCCCAGCAGAGGGACTGATGGGGAAGAAGGGAGTGGGTGGCACATTGTACCTAGCTAGTACGTTTAACTGTAGTCAGGGCATCTGCAAAGGTCAGTCATGGAAGCTGAGAAATGGGATGTTTGGCAACAGGGCTAAATAGTTTGTAGTCTTTTATTCCCTTGAGCTCTTCCTACTTTCATTTTCCATTCCTGTGTCATACTCACAAGTAGAGACTGCACACTGGCAGTATGAGCAAGACAGCAGTGAGTAAGGCACAGTAGGATCACTGGAATTATTTAAAAGTGAAAACAAAACTTTTGTGCAGACTTGATGACAAAATAGTCTTTCAGTTATCTGGAATGTACAGTTACTCTGTACCATTATCTTTAACTACTTGGCTTGAGTGTCTGCGTTGTTGTTTTAACATTCGGTGATCTGTCTTGGGAATGGGTGGTTCTTAATCTGCTTCTACTTAAATCGTGGTGGAGAGAGCTGTATTTTGTTATGAGGTAAGGTTTCAGATTATTTGTTGGCATGGCTCTTCCCAACTGAAACAATATTTACTGGTGAGAAGGCAGGACGCTGCATGAGTATTGCCTTACTCTGTCTCCAACCCATCGCCCAGCACATTGCGAATGGTTTTGTGTGCTGCCATTGCTGGTTCTGCTCGCTGTGGGCTGGGACACAGCACTTCCACCAACAGCACTGCCTGACGGGTCACCCCGCGGCCACCTGTCAATAGCTCCTCAGCCTCCTGGCAACAGTTGCCTGACGCATCTGGTTCCGATCAGATGCATCCTCTGTCTGGAGACTGCGCAGCGTGTTTGCGAGGGAGGTTGGATGTGATGATTTCATAGGTCTTTTCCATCTCTAATGTCTGTGATTTATTTCTGATTTAGAAGATAAAGCCTGCACATGCCTCCCAAGGCTTTAGTGATTTATGAGCAGTCAAAAGAATAAGTTATGGCAAAAAAAAGAAAAAAAACAAAACAAAACAAAAAAAAACAGAAACAACAACAACAACAAAAAAAACATCAGAAAACAGGTAGGGCAAAGACATTACTTCTTTCAAAGGAAACCAAATTGCCCAAATGGAGATGAATCTCTTCCAAGGACACCCAAAATTCTCAAAGCAAAAGTTTTACTTCCAGTGGATTCATTCTCCCAAACAAGTTTCTGGATGTCATTTAGAAGAAAAAAAAGTCATCAAGGGAGAAAAAAAAATTCATAAACTGTTTTTTATATATACTTCATAGACTCTCCAGCTATTGCACGTAAAAATACTTGCTTATAGCAAGAGAGTTGAATTTATATTTCTACTTTATTTTTCTCTTCTTTATATGTGCTTATTTTTTGAAATGAGGAAAAAGGCTGGATGGCTCTCTGAGCAACCTGATCAAGGTGTCTCTGTTCATTGCAGGGTAGTTGGACTTGATGGCTTTTTGGGGTCCCTTCCAACACAAATGATTTCATGATTCTATGAAAAGGAAATGGTGGGGGGAGGGCTCTGAGCTTAGAACATTTTCAGCCTGTAGGACAAGTATTCTGTGGCCTGTGATAAAATTTCATGGAGGTAGTAGGGTAGAACAATGAGGAGAAGGGTTTATCTATTTTATTTCAATGCATTTATGGATATGACCAACTCCAGCCATCCATTGTGTTAACATTGTGTACAAAATTGATTGTGTTCAGCTGTTAACATTTTTGAACATAATGATTTGTAGTCATAGAAATTAATGTTTGGTCAGTTGTTTTCTGTCACTATAGCTACTTATGACAGAATTGATCTGATATATGTCGTTTGAAAATTTATCAAGATTATCTCTTGTTGCATACAGCTTTCAGCTGGCTTATAGCTTCATGATGTGAAGCAGTGTATGAAGCTCAGAGTCACTGTCCCAGAGGTTTGCATAGAATGATGTTCCTGACCATCAGTATATTAATATGAATTACATTTTTGTTACAAAGATACTGGTGTATCTGAAGATAATCACAGGTTTTTTTCTGTGTTGATGTTGTGGTAGCAGCTGCCTTCTTTGGTGAGAGTGGTTTGCTTCTTGTACTCTTGGTACACAAGAGTATTGTACAGTGTAATTTTATCCAAATTTGCTTGCAGATTCCGCAGTATAATTTGACTTGACACTGGTCAAGCATTACTACTTATGTGATCTCCTAGGAGTGGCATATGAGCTGATACTTGCAGCGGACACAGAAGTGTAGGCAGTTTGGATAAGGCTGTTGAGACTGTACGTTTGCAGGCAATCATAGGACTTCTAGTTGAAGCCTGAATTGGCTTGTAGCATTAGTCATCTGTCAGGCAAGTAAGCCTTCTCCCACACATTTGGCTATGTTTCCACAAGTGAGTCTCTGAGGAGGTTTAGTCCATTCTTGTGTCCTCTAAGGAGATGGAGCTTTCTTAGCTTTCTGCTGTTTCCGCCACAGTTCCCCTCCTGGACGTTCAGCTGTGCCAAAAACGTGCTATCCTGATAGAATTTGTAGCTTTTCTTTCTTGGCAGGAGTGCTGGGCAGAGTTGCATCAGAGCACTTTTGGCCAAAAAAGAAGCTGGAACACTTCTGGTCACAAATCAATTCACAGAGAGGTTTGTGCAGATTGCAACAGTTGGCATTTATTTACATTTTTCCAAAAATTTTGAAAATTATTGTCTCTCTGATACAATTTTTTTGGGTCAGTGTTGTGCCCATATTTCCCATTTGACTGGATCTTTGTCCATCTGGCTCGGCTGCTGCTATCATTTATCTCATGTTGATTCCAATAATTATTACAGAGCCCCATTTCAGAATAGGGGAGGAAAGAAAGACACTTATCTCTTCGATTATAAGAATTTTTAAGTAAGCGTTTTTGCTCTGACATCTGTAAGGTTGAACTAAATCAGAGAAACTGATTAGCAAGAATGAGCTGAGAAGCGAAAAGAAGCTTTAATTGGTATTCTTCAAAGGCACTGATGTTTGCAGATCAGGTCATCTTGCATTTCTCAGGGCTGTCCAGGTTTTTTTCTTTCAGATAAGCTGACTACTTAAGTCTCTCCAAGTTACTTTGTTGGACAGTACTTTTAACAATTATGTGGTTTATTTATTGAGAAAATAAAATTCCCATAAAATGTTATTGGCTTTGTCTCTGACTCTACTTCCTTGTTTTACAGGTGCTTTTTACTTTTTCAGTTTCAAATGCTATTGTTCACAAACAGAATGTGTGGTAAGAATGCAGTCATCAGTTTGGATTTTGTTTGCAAAAACTTTGCTCAAAATACTATTGCTTACATAATCTGAAAATAATTTGCGTATTTAAGAATGTACTTCTAACATTAAATTCTTCTTTTTTTTTTTCTTGGGGTGTGGGGTGGATTTGGGCTATTCATAGCTTCATCATGCGGATGTGGTGGTAGCTGGCAGTCCGAAACCTGAGAGTGTTCCTGTGAGCTGGCTAAAACCTGGAACCACTGTCATCAACTGTTCTCCTGACTCGCTGTCAGGTAGGCAAAGTTTAAAGTGAACAGTTCTTGAAAGTGATGTATGCCGGGTCTTTGAAAAAAAGTGCATGGCATGTTGGTAACCACACATTGTGATTAAAATCTGCATCTTTGGGAGGAAGCCTTTGACAGTGGGTGTTTGTACATGGGAGATGAGTGCACATTTCTCTAATATGTAAATAAGAAAAAGATGTCAGATGAAGAAAGAGGTTCTGGAATATATTCTTCACACCAGGATTGTTAAATGAACATAGATTCATTCAGAGTTCATTGGATGACCTGTTATTTCAGTGCTGGTTTGTACACTGTGTTATGTTTTGAATTCTGTTGTCTCAGCTAGAGCATGGGGAAAAGGCGATGTAGAAAGAATATTTGCAAAATGCAATGCAGAGAATGCAAGATGATCTAGAGAAATCATGCATATCTCAGTACAGGCAAGATGTCCCCTGCAACTGTTACAAATACGAAATAAGTTTAGATTCCTCTTCCCCCACTCACTTTAATATAATCTGGTTGGACAGGAGGTATAGGTTCATTAATTTCTCCTTTGAGAAATTCTGCAGAACTTTATTAGAAATAAAACTAAGAAAGCTTCCCAGAAGTTACTATATTCCACTGCAGGAATTGCATTTCCTTTAAAATTCCTTCAACAACTGTAAGGTCTCTGGATATTTTCTGTTTTTTTTTATAGTACATGTACCAATTTGATTGTTTGACCTGATGACACCATGTTGTGAGGGAATAGAAAAATAAAGAAGTAAATGGGTAATGTGATAGATCTAGCAAAGCACATTAACTAATCACAAGTGTGCAGTGTGCTTATTAACATCTACTGATATAAAACTGGGGAAATTGGCATAAGAACAAGAGAAAAGAGCTGTATGATTCTTAAACTAGATGTTTCCTCAGGGCAAATTAAGCAGACGCTTCAAGCAGAGTTAGCACAAGACCAAGTTTGTAATAAGGCAGCTGCTGTTCCCATGCAAAGCATGGCCTTAGCAAGAGATGCCTTTTGTTGTCCATCTTGATATCCTCTTGACTTGAACATATTTTGCAGATGTGGGAGATCTGAGTTAAATGCACTCAACTATCCAAAGGTAGTTGGATAGTCCTCTTCATTCTCCCTGAACCATGCCCTGATCTTTGTGGGGATCTGAGGGGGAGTGTACCAAGCCTAATTCCTTACTAATGCTGCACAACTTTTCCTAAAAATAATTCATGTTTTTTTTTTTTTTTATACTAAAGCAGAGTGGGGGGAAATCAGATATGCTAGTAGATTAGAAGGTTCTTTGGTGCTTACTTGTTTTGCACAGGGTCAGTGGGGCATAATTGTTAAGAAGCGAAGGTCTGTTAAGCATCTACTTGAAGCCCTGTCTCCTCAACAGACACCTGACCTATGGGTGTAACAATCTTGCATAAAGTAGGAATGGGAAAGGGAGAGGCATGAAGGGAGAGAATGGAGGTAGAGCAGTAACACCTTATAAATATATAAATGAAGAGGAATGACCCCTCTTTGTTTTAGTCCTTTTCAGCAAGAGCCCTGAGTTCTCTGAATCGGGGCAGAGCTTGTGAGTCTGGTGAAAGCAGTATGGAGTAAGCCTTGTAGCCTAAGCGGGCAGTGGTAGAGACTGAACTCCCCAAGCTCTGTGTGCTGCTGGTGGAAGTCTTGCTTCTAGTTACTCAGGTTCCACATTCCATTGAAAGTAGAGCCAAGGTCTTCCCTTCATGTGTCCAAAATTTGCACATCGTAACCTCTTGACGTGGCTTTAAGACCTACCTGCTCTATAGAATCATTGATAATATCAGTATTTCCCTAAGAAAAAAAGTGCTGTTGGGAAAACATCTGAAATATGTTCACATACCACAGCAAAACTCAAGGCAGGAAACAAAGTATGTACTATGAGCCAGTGAAGTTTCTCGTGTTTCTCATGTTGCAGCAGTTGTCTATGTTAAGTACAGCATTTCTTTGAAATGACAATATGAAATATGAAATAGTTTAAAAATAAACTCACGTATCAAGTGTTCATTTGTTTTTATGCTTTTGAGACTGTCAAAAACTTGGAGAAACTCGGGAAGAGCAGCAGAAGCACGTTTTAGTAGCTTTTAGAAACGCTGTGCTGAAGACTTGCTTGAGAAGTACATGAAACACAGGTGTCTGTCTGACAGAAAGAATGCACTTAGTTTAATTGCAAGGTATTTATTAAAAGTATATTTTGGAGTTCCTATGGCCTTGGAGAAACCACTGACTCTTACAAATGACTTTTCACTTTCAGTGCGTAGTGAAATATGTTTGGCTGGCATGCTCAGAAATTTTCTCTTCCTTTGGATATCTCCAACTTGACAATTGTCTTGGGGCTGCAGAAGCTGTACAAAGCCTGAAAGCAACAATGGCTGTGGAGTGACTTTTATTGTTGCGAGGTGGTGGCTAGATTTCTACCTCGTGTAGCTTAACACATGGACACATTTTGAAAGCACTCCTAAATTTGCAAGAATGTGGTTATATTAGGCATCTGTAGTCATGTAAGTCAGGAGAGTAGAGCTAAAAGTGCTTGCTCCAAAATGGTGGAATTTTTTCTCTTTTAAAAGTAAATAAATAAAAAAAATCTGTTGTTGTACTGCCAGCAATTTTAGAATTGTGATCATTTTAAAACATCTTATTCTACTGCACTAATGATATTGGAATCTAGTGCCTCTTGCAGGAAAATATTTGATTTGTAAATGTGTAGAAATGAAGAATGAGTTTCTGAACAGGAAAGACCCAAGATTATTTGGGACTTGATGACCAACTCCATTAAGGTCACTGAAAAGCTCAAGCTCACATGGTTTAATTATCGAAGTGGGAAATGTGACCTTTTCTCACATCTCTGTTCTAATCCTGTCTGCCTGTTTGTATAGCTGTGTGCTGCCGGTAGATGGGCCTTTGTCAGGGTGAGGCAGAGGAAGGAGTGTAGTGTCTGCAGTTCAGCTGATCTTCTGGCCAAAACCCAAGGCAGAGAGTGTTATTCCAGCTCCCATCTGGAAAATGTATCCTGAGTGAGCTGTTGCAATCCTGTGGTTGTCCTCTTAGCTCATGTATGCTCTGGCTTCACCTTCACTCTGTAAAAGTCTGGTTAGTGTTAGTGTGGTAAGTACGTAGCGTAGGCAGGCTGGGAGATGCATTTTATTGAAGGGCAACATCCAATACCAATATGTATTTACATGCACGCTTGCTCTCTCCTGATAAAGAAGTCACATTAAGCCAAAAACAAAAAGTTGAGATATTTCTGTAAAGCACAGCTGCCTGAAAGGGGATTTTAAACTCCATTCTTCCTACTTCATTTGTCTCTTTGGCAGCTCTCCCAGCTCTGTCTCAAGGCAGCAATGCTTAGCTTATGACTCTGATGGGCTCTTCCAGTAAAGCTCCTGTGCTTGAGCTGAACATATTTCCAGAAATTATTATTATTTTTTTTTTAACAGTGAGCGTTGCAAAAAGGTGGCCTTTTAGATACTTTCTGAGTTTAGCATCAAGACTGGCCTCTTGCTGTTTGGCACTAAAGTGGAGATGTCTGCTGGCAAGGCAGGTTGAGGAAAGGTTTGACAGTGCACTGAGCAAGGCTGGAGGTGTCTGCTGGTGCGGCCCTGCCTCTCAGTGCTGGTACAATGGCATGAGCAGGTGCTGCAGCACTTCTATGAGCACAGGACCTAGCCCGAGGCTCTCAAGCTCTGCTGCCTCTGAACAGCAGCTCAAGGTGAGGCAGGTATTTTGTGATGGCTGCAGGCAGGTAAGTGCAGGGAAAGCTTGACTCGGTCGGGGTTTGTGCTCCAATTCCCCTCGAGGAGAGAGGCTAACACTGTCAGTGTACAGTTGTTATCTTTTATTGTAATTATATCTACGCCCTTCAGAGTGAGACAAGGGCTGTGCTATGCCCGTAGAGACTAGGATGTGAATTCCATCTTGGAGAAACTACGTCAAGATAAAAGTCAATAAGAAATAGCAAAAGCACAAGCCAAAAGAAGAACTGTGGGTAAATGACAAAGAGTATGTTTAGTTAGTGTAGCTAATGTATAATATGCTGCCACTAGAAATGATAGTAACTGTCTTTAAAGTTCGAGTCACTCTACACTGTACAGCCTTTGCAGACTATTTGCTTTCAATGGCACGTTCACAAAGGTAACTTTTGCTTTCAGAAGATTTTTAAAAGCCCTGTGTAGAATTTTCTGGTAATTTCATTATTCTCTTTCACTGCAATTGAGAATATGAAAAAGAAGACAATTTTTACCATGCTTATTAATGTGTTTTGTTAAACAGATGTTTAACAACAAACCTGTCAAGCTTTTTTTTCCCTTTCTTTTTTCCCCCCTTGCTTTCCCTTCTGCATCCCCTCTTCCCACCCCTCCCTCCCCAAAATCCAATTGGACTCTGGTGCTCTCAGTTTTACTTTTCCAGTATTTTGTATGTTTTGTCATATGCATGTTTATATTTGCAAAATGCATTTCGGAGCATACAGTTGCTCTTTGGTTTTTGCACTGCATCAGCCCTTTCCAGTTATTTTAGTTGAAGCATTGGAGATTGCAGAAGCTACCTATAATTTTGGCAGTGGCATTGTTAACTTAAGTCAGCATCATAATTACTTTGTCTGGGTGTCCCTTCAAGTGTAGTTGTTCCCACTCAAAAAAAGCCTCATAATTTATTTGTGTGATGTTCTTATTTTACAGAGAAACACAACTATGGCCAGAAAAACAGCAATACTACTGAAAATGCAGTTTGTTCTCTTGCAGTAGCAATGCGAATGCAGGTTGGTGTAAATTCAAACATTGTAAAACTTGTTGCTCTTCCTGTGATTTGTAGAAACTGCTTTCACAACTTCATTTAAAAAATTTTTTTGTTTTGCTCTTTTGACAGTCCTCCTTGCCTCTTGTTTTAATGGCAATTCTTAATCAGTTGAAGAGAGTCATGCCTGTTGCATTTAGTTACATTAAAAATCAAATGTGTCACAGCTCAGATGACTGTAGTAAAGCTTGCCAGAAGCACTTTTATCAATAATCTAATGTTACTTCTTCTTACAAGGTCATGAAGATTGTTTGTGCTTGCACACATTTTTTGTCTCATGATGGATAGATGGTCCAGAAATGTGTTGTTTTGTTTGGAAGCAGCATGAATCAGTCAGTGAGCAATTAATATCTTCTATTCTTTCTAAAATGTGTGAAAATAATAGTAATTGTCAGTTTAATGAGAATAAAATTTTAAGTGCCTAATTAGAGATCTTTTTTCTGCCATTTATTGTATTAGTAATCTTGTCTCTTTTTTAAATCTGAACAATGGCACAGTCATAAAGCAGCAGTTGTTTTTCCTTTCATCCTGAAGCCATGAGATGGAGTGATTTTTTTTTAATAGCTTTTGCTATAAAAGGTTATTTTGACATACTCTCGACATCATTTGGAATTAGCATTCAATATTTATGGTTTGTTTAAAAACAGAACATGGTAAAAAATACAGAGCGATGGATCCACTCCCAGCAGCTCAGAAAGTGGGATCTCCACTGCTTGAAGCTTCAGCCCCTCTCACCAGTGCCTAGGTAATAAGTGGTTTTGGTTTTGTTATTTGTTTCTTCTATTGTATTTTTTTTTCTTAAAACAAACAAAAAAAGTCAAGTGTTAAATTTGACAGTGAACCTAAATATATCCCATATCTATCATATCATATCTATTCAATTCATATCTAGATGTGAAGAGCAGGAAGCACATTTATTCTTATAACCGGAATATTTACCATCAGTTTCTGCCATTCACCTCCTAAGGCCCATGTCAGGGTTTCTTGTCTGCCCTACTGGAATTGGTGATGCCTCCAAAGTTTCAGGCAGCCTGAGTTCTTGTCTGTGCTCAAGTGCTTGCTGTGTGTTGGTTGTGGTGGGTGGCAGAGAGGGGAGCGAAGGTGCTTGGAAAGAGATTTTGCCGTAAGGGAAGACTTCTAGACATTTGTGTGTGCATATTTGTCTGCCTATTCCTGAATCCCATTGGGTTTTTGAAAAACTGTAGCAAAATGTTTTCTTTTGAAGCACTTCAGTTCACTTTTCACTGCCTCTTACAACCATTTAATGGGAATGGACACAACTTGTAATTTAAAACAGAGATGCCGAAAGAATGAGTTTTCTGTCATAGGCAGGGCCGCAAAGGGGAAAAAATTCTTGAGCTTTCTCTGGGCCAATATGTAATAGTACTCCGAGAGTAAAAGTTTGAAAAATAAGTCCTTGAATAATATAATTAAACAATAGATTAAAGCATGTGTTATCATGAAAATGATGGCAAAAAAAAAAAACAACCAAAAACTCTCCAAAAAGCATTCCCACCCCTCTCTATGGCACTGTGTGTTTATTATATATGTATATGCATATTTAATATACTATGTACTTTATGTACTATAAAGTACAACTGGTTATAGGACTTCCATTTATTTGATTACTCTATAGTTTTATGTCTCTTTCTCCTTTTAAATGTAAAATACAATGTCAGATGGAAGGTATCCTGCAATAAAATACAATCTTACAGCAGTACACAACATTGCATGGAAGCAGATGGAGTTTTCATTGAAAATGAGGAAAGCTGCTAAAGCACTAAAACTAGGAACATCTGTTTTTTGATTTCTGTGAGAACTGGGTGTTAATTGAAGTATTTCCAAAGGTTTTGGAAACAAATGGAGGATTTTCATACGGAAAGCAATCTTCATGACATAGGCTGAGTAGATGTAGCTCCTTCTCCACATCTTTTAAATCTTACATTTCGTAAATTATGATTTGATGCTGGCAGTAGTATACTGCTTGGTTAACAGTTCTCATTCACACAGAAGAGCCAGTGATGCAGATTTGCAGCTTAATACCAAATGACATAACTTACTGAATAATTGCAGTATTTCAAATATATATTTAAACATATAACTATAAACTAAAAGAGCTAACTGCAAATGCAGTCTTCTAAAGAATACTTATGAACAGGTTTTTAATTTCTTTTGTTTTAGAAAATACATTTCATCTGGAAATGTATACTAACATAACGTTTTGTATGTGTTGTTGAAGGTTTCTAAGGGAACTTCAGGTGAGGAAATGACAACGGCAGTGGTTTTACTCAGGGAGAACAGCTGGTATCCACTGTCAATTTTACATGCAAATATTTGTTGTTTATTTAATTAAAATCTTAATTATTAAGAAATTTTTTCTTTCAACTTAGTTACAATTTTGCAGTTGTATCAGTTTTACTCCTTCCACTTTGTGCTAGTTGTGGTGCCTGCAGGGATGGGAAAAGCCTAATTGCCTGATTATTTCTTCCAGAACTCAGAGGGAGCAGTGTTTGTGGTGAGAGAGATGAAGGAAATAGGAAGGGCTGAGATTGCAGAAGAGAGTCTTAGTAGTCTGTCCTGAGATTTGAAACAATAGTTTCTGCCTTTTAGTAAGAAGAATGATTTTGTTTAGTAGGAGGTTTGTCTATTTATTTTAAAGTAACAACAAAAAACACCATGTTAACTTTCTGTCCTGAGAGCCTATGTACTACTTCCCTTGCTGGATTCATCAGTTGCTTTATTGAGGAAATAGTTCACCATACAATTTCTCTTTGGTTTAACCTTCAAGGGACCACAGTGCCTTCACTTAACCAATGTTTCTTCAGTACTCAAGTTATTTTTATAGATATAGTCTGAAGAAAACTAATTATTCTGTGTCATGATATTTGTGAGCCACTAAATCTTGTGTTCTTTATATGTTTTTATGGCTAATTGTGTTTGAAGAAAGTTTGAAGAAAGGTATATCCTTCTATGCAAGAAGATGTGCTTGGTATATCCTTGAAAGTGATCAGATTCCAGCTGAGTACATGCAACAAAACAATCATCAGCCCACTGAGTGCTGTTTGAGTAGCTTCTTGCCCCATTGTATTTGATTGTCTCAGCATTTGATTGGATGATTTCTGGGATTTACTTAGATGTTACATATTTAAGAAGTACCTTTGCATATAATTGCACAATGGTCCTAGTTTAGGTTATCAATATCCTCCAAGAAATGCATGTGATTAACCTGACACAAACTGATTGTTTGCTGGTGGATGCGTAGCAGCTAAGTCCATGCTTGGAGCTGAGGTTTGGCAGCAGTTCTGTGTTAATCTGTGGATATTTGAGGTCTTGCAGACTGTTTGAAAGTCCAGGACATTAGCTTTGATGCCGTTGCCAGATTATGTCTTAAAAATATTGTGATCAACCAAGACTACAGGAAGGAGTTTAGCTTGGATAGGCTGAAAGTAATTAATCTCCTGGTAATTTTTTTTAGCCAATTTTCATGGTGGTGCAAGCAATTCTAAGCTAAGGGAGATGGCTCTTGAGATCTTGTGTGCCTGACCCTGGGCACTACTGCTGCTGGAGCTCACAGCTGCTAAAGGGTTTGGGGAGCTTCAGGGAAAACTAGGTTGAACTCACAGAACAAAAATCCATGAAGTGGTATTATATCCAAAGAGTCCAGGTGGTCTAGGTCAGGAACTGTGGATGCCTAGTGTCCCCAGGCTGCAGCCACCTTCTCTCAGGCAGCCCTTGCTCCACGTTCTTCTTTTTTCGGCTGCCACTTGCAGTTCTCGCAGGAAGTAGTTTATAAACTCGGTGCACTTCTGGCCTAAATCCTGTGCATTAACTTTCTGATATGTGGCAGCTTTCAATTTAACTGCTTTAAAGTTGTGTGAATTGATCTTCCAGTGCCTGATAGGGGAGTAGCGAGGCTTAGGTCACTTGGTGGTGCCCTCTGATGAAAGGCACAACATGCATAAGTATCATGTTTAGCTAATGTGCTTGTGTGACTCTTGGCCAAGCAGCGTATGCGCTTTTTACTGAAGTGTATGTGCTGCATGCACTTAAGGAGGGAGGAGAAGAAAAACACAAACAGAAACCTTCATTCCGTTGGGATGTGCTGGATCTTCCAGCAGATAGGTCTCTAACTTGAGATGAAAGCATTACGTAGTATTTGGAATCTGATTAAATGAGAGAACTCTGTGAATGTGTAACAATTAACAAACATTGCATGTGATTTTCAATATTATACTAGGTGTAGCCAATGTTTAGATTTGGTTAATGAAATGTGAGAGAAGATTGAAAAACTGATTACAATAACCCCATTGTTGGAGTATTTGCTGTTGTTTTGTGTTCTGTCGTCGACCACCTAAGCTGAGACAAGTCTCCTGGCTCCTATTTGTTTTCTTTTCCAGTGATATTGAGATTTCCCGAGCGCAGAGTCCAAAAGCTGTTGATGTACTTGCCAAGGAGATAGGATTGCTTACAGATGAAATTGAAATCTATGGCCAAACCAAAGCCAAAGTACGTTTGTCCCTGCTGGAAAGGTTAAAGGATCAACCAGATGGAAAATATGTTCTAGTTGCTGGGTAAGAATGCACAGTAATGTGATTAATGTGCACCCTTTCCACTCAAATTAATATAAACATGCAGCTTACATCTTTGATATACTGCATGAATAAAAGCACTGTTTGGGGTTGTATGTTTTTCTGTTCTGAAAGCAAGCAGTTTTTGAAGTTTTGTGATTTTTATTTATTTATTTTTTAAACTAATGCAACCTTTCTGTTACTATGGAAGTATATTCTCTAAAGGTAGATTTCTTTCTAAGCTTCTTAATCTTGTCTGCTGTTGTGTGGAGTTTTTTTTTATTGCTTTATAAGAATTTTAAATGCTTAACTTGAGTATTTAAGTCTCTGTGTGTTGTGGCTGTTTATAAACAAACTTTAACAGAAGCTGTGTACTAATCTTTTGATATTAGTAACAAATACCTTTTTTATTGAAGAATAGATTACGCATTTAAATAAGCTATATTTTTTGTCCGAAATGTAGACATGTCTCCAGGCAGGCTTATCCTGTTCTCTGTTCCCACGATTACAGCAAATACTATGCTCAGCAGGACTTATGTGCTTCTTTTCTGAAGAGCTTTCTCTTTGTCCCTCATTTAGTGACACAACGCTTTTTCATTCACCTGTTTTCTTAAGTTCTAATTGTGAAAAAATGTTATGCTTCTCATTAATATTTCAAATGCAATTTGTTCTTCACGTTCTGAATAAATCCTTAGAGTTACTTCTTCGTAAATAGAACAAGTTGGGTTTAAAATATATAGCTTTAGGCTAATCCAGAAGAAGAAAGCTGATCTTAACTAGCTTAATCTACCAGTTCTTCAGTCAGATAGTGTTCAGCAAACTTTTTGCTTTTGTACCTTCATGCTTTAGTATCTTTCTGTGAGGTCTGCCTGGATTTCTGGCCTTGTCTGAAGTGGATCTGTTGTAGACTGAGAGATCTAATGCTACAAAGCTGAGGCAAATTAGTTGTGAAACCATCTTCAAACCTATGCTGTAGAATTGAAATATATAAAGATGTTCCTGGAGGACATTAGAGCAGTTATTTAAGATAAGGAAAAAAATAGCTGGCTGAGCCAGTTCTCTACTTTGGTAGAGTTTTATTTTATCTTTTGTTTGTGTGGGACTGAAGAGCAATATTTGACTGGATTTGAAAAATCTGCTATTGTGCACTGTCAAGGTCACATTATCAACTGCATCAGTTAGGCACCACGCACCTACAGACTGTGCCACGCTTCTTTTACAGCAGTTTCATAAAAGCAGAGATGATTTGCGGATATCTGGAGATGGAGGGTAGCATGATACAAGACCCAATCTGGCTTCAACTTAAGCTTCATACCTTTTCCTTCCCTGGTCTCCGTTTTTGAGGAAGGTATGTCAAGAAGGTGTCTCTGTGCTTTGCTGGAGCAGACAGATAAGCATATATATGTGGAAGAAAGAGCAAAATTTTGACTGGCTGGATGAAAAACTGTGAACAAATAGAAAATTGTCTCCATAAGTTTATATGGTGTGTAAAGACTCAACTGCATTTCACACACACGCACAAAGAAGGGATGGTTTTGATACCTAGAAAATTTGAGTATGCAGTATGTTGCTATTTGTATCTTTGAGGTCACTGCATCACACGTAATGAGTATAAAATCACTTCTGTGTAAGGGTTATTAAGGAGTGCTTGGGCAATAATAGTGGAGGACCACTTCTGAAAGAGTTCATAATTTGAAATATTGTGCCTATTAAATATATGTATACAATGTGTGTTCATGTGTTCTCAGCTGTTCTTGTTTGCTAATTGGCTGTAGCAGATCTGCTACGTGGCTGCGGCCATTTTAACAAAGCTGAGAAGCTGCATCTGCTGAGAGAATGTTTACTATAACAAGGACTGAACACCACTCAGATATAGAAATTGGAGCAAAGCAATATCTCCATTTACCTTCTTCATGCTCTATCTTCCTAGGCAAGGTCAACTAAAACTTGTCATTTGGATTCTTATGTAGGCTTAGCATAAGTGTAGATATTTAGAAACTATTTTAGAAAGCTGCAGTGTATAGGTATTCAGGCTAACTTTTCAAGACTTTAAAGAAAACGTTTAAGACATACGTGCTTGTACTTCTGAGTATTCAGACTAATGGAAATATTAACTGTGTATAATGAGGGTGTATGATGGAGGTATCCCTATCTATAGCAGGAGGTTTGGAACTAGGTGATCTCAAAGATTCCTTCCAACCCAAACCATTCTATGATTCTATGTCAACTTCCCATAAGCAAAGGTAGTGAAAAGTGTGTGTGTGTGTGTGTGTGCGCGTCCATGCGCATCCAGGAATGTGGAGAATTTCCATCTATCCATGATGCAGCCAGAGACATTTGTGCCTGTAATAGAGCTTAAGTGTTTCATGATGTCTTGGAGTTATGCATATTTCATGCAAATACTCTTCTAGTTTATTTCTGATGTGCCCATAGTTGTTGGTCTGAATAGTGACCAAGATTTATATTTTCAGGAACATTTACAGGAATGGTTACATTTATGACTTTTTAAAACATCGCTACTAATTCAAAAGTCTTACAGGCACTTTCTGAATGCACACAAGTACAATTAAATGCAATAATTATTTGGTGCGCTGAAAAAGTAAATTAAAAATTGTTTAAACAGATCAAGTTACTCAAAATTAGTTATCCAGATGAAGATGTTTCTCAGTAAATTCAATTTTCTTCTATGTTGAGAGCATTATTCCTTCCCCCTTCCCTCCCCCCTTTTTTTTATTTTTTTTCTTAATACTTTTTTTGTGTGTGTGTGGTTGTAATTTGCTATAGGACTCATTCAGAGCCATTGGGGTCAGACTCACTGATTATCTTGGAGTAGTTAGCTTTTCTGCATCAGCTGCCAATGTTCGGGCTTTTAGCATGCTAAAACAAATTTTGTTGCAGGATATGTTAACTTAAACTGCCTCCCGTTCATTGTGAGTATGAGACTGTACATGAGTATGAGAATGTGTCATGAATTTCTGATGTCATTGAATAGATGGGGATTATCCTCTCTTAGTCTTTATTGACTACTGAGAGTTTGTGTTTGTGGATTCTTCAGTCTTTTACTGGCTTTGTTCAGTCACTGTAGTTCAACAGCTATCACTGTGCTTTTGTATCTGGAAGCTCCAGTCCCATTCTAGAGATGACACTGCAATGTTGTCATGCTCTACCCTCAATAAGTGATGTGAGATCCAACTCTTCTGTGCTCAAAAATAAATTTTTGACAGTTGTAATCTTGGGTGAGAGGTTTATTTAGGTAAGGCTGTCATTCATGAGAAGTCTCTTGCCTATCCCCTTGATTGCAAGACTTCACAGGTTTCCATGTGGAACAACACAACGGCAAACTCATTAAAATGAGAATTAAAATTGAAGTAGCTGATTCTGGTGAGCTCAAGATAGGAAACTGGAAGAGAAGTGTTGTCACATCCAGTAGAGTTCTTACTGGAAACAGAATGGCTGTGGTAACTGTGAGGAGGTTACAGCTGGTGCAGTGTATCATTTCACTGTTTGTTTATTTTTTCTTCGTCAGATCTCATGTAGCTTTCCCACAGAAATAGATCCACTGCAAGCTAATGTGATGTATAACAAACAAACAAAAAGCCTGCATGTTCTTATCTTTGTTTTGATATATATAAAGAGAGAAGACTTCCCAGTGTTATGAAAAACTCACTTTGCCAAGGAGCTGTTGACCACTTAGTTGGTTGCAAAGTAAGGCTTAAGGAGGGGGATGAGTGTCTGACTGAATGATTTCTGTCTTTAGACTGAAAGCATATTAAAGAAATGTGAAGAAGAATACAAATACATGTAAAAAAAATCAACGTTCATTAAAATTTACTGTATTTTGAAGTTTTTTTCCCTAGATTTGCATGAGATCAAAACATAGCATTGCATATCTGTTTAAAAATGTACAACTGAGCTAAAGTTAGCCTCTGGCAATTGTAATTTTATACTCATGTGAGCTAGTGACCTCAGTTGCAAGTGTGTAGGCTCAGTAGTGTAGCCAGCAAAAACATCTAAATGTCTACAAAGCTGCTTAAATGGATTATTTTATTTATAAAAGCTGCTCAAAGTAGGCCAGGTACAAAAGGGAAGGTATTTAAAGTAAACTTTCTAAGGAAATGATTGGAATGGAAATCTGTTTCAATTTTAGGCTTTTTATTTTTGCCTTTTTAAATCGGTATTTAAAACTGAGGTTGAGGTATCTATTGAAACTATTAAATGTCTGTACAACCCTCAGTGCTTATTCTGTAGTCTCCAGGCTGCTGCTGAACCTCTCAAAGTCAAAGGTGTCCTGCCACAATGTCACATCTGAGATGAGAAGTTGAAGACAAGTGATTGTCTAGACCAAACTGATTTCACTGAATACTGTGATTTGCAGGAGTCCTTGTGATTTGTTAATTCTGTTGGGTGGAAAGAGTCTAAAAAGTCAGGTTCCTGTTCTTGACTTCTCTGGGATTTGTGCCCATTCCTACCTACTCCAGTGGACAAGAATTCTTGTAAGTGTGTCACCCAAGAGCTCTAAACTATTTAAAAAAGTTTGGTTGCTGGTTTCCTTACTCCATCACAGCTGCCTTTGTACATTTTGAGCCTTTAGATCTTTATCTGAGTAACTCTAATTCCAGGAAAACTGTGGATTCCAGGATTTCTCAGAAAGAAAGAAAACTGATTAAAATCCACTTAAGGAATACACTGAAAATGTAGACTCTTAAACCCAAGCAGATTTTATATAGTGAAGATCATAACTGCAATGCTATAGCTGTATGCAGCTGTAGACTGCTGTGTGCTTGCAGGAGTACACTGGGGAACATAAACTTCCTTTAGTTCAGTTTTAACTTTCACTTGTTGATGGTTAGTTCTCAGAGCACCACTTTCATATTGGGGATGTGTCTGGTGCTGAGTACCAATGTACTGGAAGTCATATAGAAAAAGCCAGGCAGGTTAGCAGAGTATTTTAGTAATGTGGCGCTTGATGGTATGAATCTTCTGGAACAGGTAGGTACTATTTTTAATACAGCTGCCAACGTGCCTTTTGGCTGTGGTTAAAGTATTGCTTTTTTCAATTTCCTTTCCTATGCTGAAAGAATCACAGAATTGTAGGGGCTGGAAGGGACCTCTAAAAATCATTTAGTCCAACCCTCCTGCCAAAGCAGGCTCCCTACACCAGGTTGCACAGGTTGGCATCCAAGTGGGTCTTGAACATCTCCGGAGAAGGAGATTCCACAACTTCTCTGTGCAGCCTGTTGCAGTGTTCAGTCACCCTTACTGTGAAGAAGTTCTTACACGCATTTGTGCAGAGCTTCCTATGCTTTGGTTTGGGGCCATTTCCCCTTGTCCTGTCACCATGTAGTGCTGAAACAAGTCTGGCCTGTCACACCTAACAGTAGACTGAATCTTTGATTTTACTTTTTCATGTGAATTAGTAAGTCCCTCAGCCTCTGCATGCCAAATTAGTCTGCCCTGGGAGGCACTTGAACAGTAAGCTAGTGACAGTCTCTCTGAATTCCATCACATGTGAACTTCAAATGATGTTTAAAGAATCCGGTCACCATCAACCAGAACCACTGTGCTAGTAATAGTTGTTCTGCTATCGGTGTAACTGTTGTATGCGCCAAGTTTTTTGATTTTGTGCAAAGTTCTTCACTAGTAAGTTATAGTAAAGAGTTATAAGTGTCCGTATCACAGCAAATAGTTTGTGAGTTTAACGGGTATTTTTTTATTTTTTTTTACCTGGTTGATTTAGTTTCACTTTTTTAAAAAAAAACTAATAGCTTTAAGTGTTATTATCTTGTTAAGTCTTTGAATGAGTGCAGTAATCCCTCGAGGTTAGTTTTTTATTATCTAAATCCGGCTTTAATACACGGGAATAAGAGGATCAAGTGAAAGAGATTATGGCAATACACAAAAGTGAATGAAGCAGTAGAACAAGGAGAAACTATACCAGTAATGATTTGAAGAGATTTTGGGCAACCAGTGTTAGAACACTAGGCAGGGGAGTGAAACTGGTTGTGAAAGTGAGTTAATCTGTTTGTAATGCTCTAAAATAAAGTGTCCCAGGAACAAAGCAATGATACCAGAAACAGTGGTAGGAAAAATGGAAGCAAGCATTTTTTTCCCAGAGCAGTATAAAAGATCTTAATAAAGCTTGTCTCTTGTTGCTCAAATTATTCCAGATGTGTTTAACAAAGGCTTCATTGCTGCTACTTTTTAAAAAATAACGGGATCCAATGATGTAAAAAATTCACTTGCAACAAGTTCTTGTTTGTCATGTGTTCAAATTTTGTGGGACAAAGAAAGGCTTATGTCAGTTTGAATTATCTGAACTAAGCTGCATCTTTCAGGCAAGGAGACAGATGTCTCCTTGCACGTAACAATTTTATTAGTGCTGTTATGCAATTTGAATTGTGATCTGAGGACAGCAATGCCTTGTGAAAATTACTAGTTGGTAAAGAAAGTTTTTCTAATTAGCACTAGATGTGTTAGGTCAGGTTTAGAAGAGGTAATGTGATAAGGGTTTCTTTTTTACTAGGATATGTGTGCGTCCTTGTACGTCCTTGGGAATGAAGATTAATTCTTAATGACAGCTTCAGTAAGGTACTTCTCTACTGATACTAGAGCCAGCAAAGATAAGAATGATTGCACATAGCCAGAAAGCAAAACTTCAAAATTTATATCAGAGTGATGTGTCTGGGATGGAATAGGGCTTTCTTCTTTTCCTGGTCAGAGGGAGAAATGTGCTTCAGATAAGTAGTTGGAATGTGTTTTTGAAACTGAGAGGTGCATTTGTACTTCAAGAAAAGAAAGAACCATCCCCCACACGGACTTTTAGCATGGATCATGAACAAATATGGTGAAAGCAGAGAGGACATAATTTAACCTGAGGTGTCTTTCGTTCACAGAGCCTTTTGCATATGAATTCAGCAGTGACTGTAGAGACCATTCCACTGTTTTTAAAAAAAAAAAAAAAAAAGTCGTGCTGAAGCTGAGGGAGAACACCCCCTGAGCTGCATCTCTCAGAAGTAATTAGAATGCATTCAAAGTAGCTCAGAAAGCAGAGAGGTATTTATTTGTTCACTTATGTGTTTTCCATGGTCCAATATATATTATTATTCTCCCAAACCATAAATATGTTTACTCATTTGTTCGTCGCCTGAAATGGAGGTAGGAAAGTGACCATTGAAGCTTTCCACTTTGGAAAGCCAACCATAGTTATCTCTTCATTAAAAAGGCAAGCATAGAGTCTTCAAGTGGAGGTTAGTGTCCCTGGTTTGTTACTGGATGTCTTTCTGAAATACTGTCCTATTCCAGATGTGACTTCTTTGTAGCATAAAGTTTTTGAGCTGTTGTATAGGAGATCAGACTGTGATTGCAATTGTCCTTCATCACCCTTAAATCTGCAAAAGTATCGAGAAACTTAAATGCAAAATAAACCATGTTCAGATAAATATACTGACTTTTCTGTCCTGTTTTATTTAAAGAGCAGTTGATCTGTCATTGCTGAGTGTTATGACGATGTGTCAGTTAGAGACAGATAGCTAAGCTCTGCAAACGAAAGTGTTGGTTGTTTAATTTAAAATATGCCATTATTTCATTCATAGTTTCAGCAGTGGGAATAAAATATCTCCTGCATTGCAAAAGAAAAGCATTAATTCTTGCCCAGAGTATCTTGATGGATGGTTTGTTAATGAAACTGTTGAGACTTTTGTGCTGTAATGGAAATGTCTAAATTCAATATATTCTTTTCAGAACTTTTGCCAAAATAATCTTCTCTTTTTCTGCTATCATAGTAAATTGCTTAAATAGAAGACACATGTATATTGGCATTCCAGCTTGAGCTAGGGGATAACATTGTGGCAGTATTTTTGTGGGGATAAAGTAATCTTATTGAAATTTTATTGTACAAATATTCTTCATTGAAATCAAAAGCTGTGAGTTGTGATATCCTTAGCAAGGCTGACATCGGCAAAGAATTTGATCAATCTTCTTTCTTCTTTTGCTAGAATAACCCCTACGCCCCTAGGAGAAGGGAAAAGCACAGTCACAATTGGACTTGTTCAGGCCCTTACTGCACATCTTAAGATTAATTCCTTTGCTTGTCTGAGACAACCTTCCCAAGGACCTACTTTTGGAGTTAAAGGTATATAATATTTGCAAACTGCATGATATGTTTCAGATTAAAGGGAACACTGCATTTTTCTTAAATCCTTAGGTACTTCACTAATGCAATAGATTGCCTTAACTGTAGCATATTTTACGTATGTTGCTCTTAAAGTAATGCCTTCCTCCTATTTATTTCCATGGAATCTACAACAAATACAAAGAGCACAATAACATTATCTGATAGGGAAAATTATTGGCTACAATATTTTTCAATATAAACTATTTTTCAGTATATTGACTATTTTTCAATATAAACGGACTATTTTGCAATATAAACGCTACCATTAGCTATGCCTTTTCATCAGTGATGTACAAAAGCCTGCTAAACATCTGTGTGAGTGGACACGGTCCATTGTTTCACAGCTGCTTTGATGGTATTGTTCGTAAGAAAATGTCGCCCACTCAGTCCAACTTTGACTGTGCTGACATCCACTGTTTGGACACCATGAATGTTCATAAGCACAGATAGATTCCCTTTCTTCCACGTGGGGGAATTCAGTGATTTGCATTTGCTTCATACATGCTTCCATGTCAGGCACCTTTTTGTTAGGCTGCCCCTCTACTGCCATTTGTCACCTGGCAACATAATGTAATAGAACATTGGTGGGAAGGTTCAACATTTACTGCCATACCTCCAACGTCTGCCTCTGACATCATGGGTCAGCAGGATAAAACAGGAGGCATTATTTTCAGAGTAAATCTCCTATTTTTAAGTAACATATAACTGAGGGTTTCTCTCACACATCTTCCTGTGCAAGGTTCATGCTTGTGTTCATGTACTTACGTGTACTGATAATGCATATAAAGCCTAAACGTAATGAAAGACATGGGAATGAATTAGCCAGAAGGTGGCTCTTGCGGATACACTCTTTTCCAGCCACTCCTCTGCCTGGGGTCACTCTTAAAGACATTTCTAAATGTTACTGTTTAATTCTCTTTGAGGAGGAGTCCAAAGTCCGCCTATATTGATTTGAAATATCCAAACCTATGAGGCTGACAGTGATATGTATAGTTCTGCTGTGCCTGCACCATACGTTTGGCTAGGGCTGACCTTTATCTCCTAGAACTCCAAATTCTGGGCTGCTGCATTTTTGTCTAGAAGGGCTGGAGGGCCAAGTAAGAGCCAACTAGAGTTCAAGCTTCTCTTCAATGCTGATTGAAAGTAATACAATCTTTGTTGTTGTTGTTTGTTTTCTTTTGTGTTGGTATTTCTCAGCTGAGGTTTGTGCCTAACTGGGCTAACAGTCCCCATCTGCTCTACTTTGCTTTGCTGAAGTTTAAGTTAACAAGTTTGATTTCAGCTGGAAGACTCCTGGTGCTTGGTGCTTCTCAGCCAAGACTGGTGCATGTGAGTGTATTAATCCCACCACTCAACCTCTGTGTAGGCTGCAGCAAACACTTTTGCCTGTACTGTGGAAGGCACTCAGGAAGGAATGCTCAGGGAAGGGTGTGAAAGTTTCATTCAGAAGTAATGCTTGCTTGTGACTACTGTGTCTTTCTACCCAAATGCTGCATGTGCATGACCACACCCTAACTCTGGACAGGAGCAGAATTGAATTGTTTAGTTAAATTCTGGGCCAGCTATTATGTGAAAGCTTTCCTTTCAGTTCAACAATTCCTATTTTATTGCCTGATGAAAAGTGCAGAAATTATGGAAATCCTGTTAATTTGGGTACATCATTTATTCCCTATAATAGAAACCTGAAAACTGAGAAAATGTCTCTTCAAAACTGTGTTTCAGTTTGTGTGTTTAAGGTGTTGGGCTTTGTCCCCAAAACTGATGTGAGTATGATAAGACCACATGCTTTTTTGTGCAGGTGGAGCAGCTGGTGGTGGATATGCTCAAGTGATTCCCATGGAGGAGGTGAGACAACAGTGAAAACAGCAAAACACTGTCCCCTGGGAGGGGTGGGCAAAGCAAAGTGTTTGCAGCAGCGTTTGGTCTTTGGTGACAGTCTTTCTGGAGAGCTGATGTGGTCTTTATCATCTTCATGCGACTGCTCTGAGATGTGTCGGGACTGCAGCCCAGGGTTGGAAAGCCACTACACAATTCCTATATGTTTATAACATCTCAGTTGTTAATCACATGGCACTGAATGTGAAAGAATTGTTTTCTTATTCTGAATTAATCTGTAACTTTCCTCTGTCCCACAAGCGTCTCTGTTGAAAATGGTGTTACCACTAGTCTTCAAAAACTTCTGAAAATCATATGGGCTCTTGAAGAATCTGGCTGGGTGGGTGCTTTCAAAATGCTCCTGCTGTGAAAACCATGGTAATGTCAGTGAAGCATTTGTGTCCCTTAGCACAGCAGTCACTGTGCTAAGGCTAAGGGATCTGCAGACTTACGAATGGGTTGAAACATAAATCATGTGTTGTATTCTTTGTTAGCTGGTGGTTGCCATCTGTACTAGATGCCTTGCTCAGCCTTTCCTTTGCCTGTAGTAAGGACGTGTGCACTGTAGCAGACAGCTGAGTTTTGTTTTCTGGAGAGTAAAATGCAAGTATGTTCCCTGAGTGACAAGGCAAATTAGAATGGTCTTCTTCATCTAATGTTCACTATGCTTGTTTGGAAATGCACAATGATTTAATCCCGCTTTGACTCATCAGTACAAGAGAAATGTGGACATAGTGGCGAGTCTACTGCAGAGCCACAGGACTGACTAAGGGACTAGAGAACCTCTCCTTGGAGGAAATGCAGAGAGAGCTGGGACTGTTCAGTCTATAAAAGAGAAGGGGATGAATCTTATCAATGCATATAAATATTGAAAGGGAAAATGCAGAGGAAGTGGAGCTCTCTTCAGTGGTGCCCACTGCCAGGACAAGAGGTAATGGACATAAACTGGAACATAGGAGGGTCCCTCTGAACATCAGGGAGCAATTCTGTACTGTGAGAATGGCGGAACTCTAGTACAGGCTGACAGTGAGGCTATGTAATCTCTTCCTTGATGACTGTTGGTGACATGGAGCTGGTCCTTGGCAAGCAGTTCTGCTTGAGCAGAGGGATTAGACAAATGACATCCATAGGTCCTTGCCAACCTGAAACAGACTGCAGTTCTGAGGAAAGAAAATTCCAAGCTGATGAAGTGCCATAGTGAAAATGCACAGCTGCTCCAGAGTACTCATGCAGCATTCTGAAACCTTGTGCACTTGAGTACAATTAAGTCAAGTGCTGGTGTCAGCTGTTGGTGGTGCCTCTTAGCTGTCAGTACAGCTACAGTGCAATTAAAACTGACTTTCCATGTCTTTGTGTCAGATACAGATATGAGAAATAAAATACCTATGTAAAGCAAGTCCTGATCTAATCTGAATAGTCTATTTCAGATTTTTTACCCACAACTTTATTGGACAAACTTTTTTTGTGCCTAATCTGGTTCTGCCTGTTCTCCTGTGACTTGCAGAAAGCTGGCATGAAATCAGAAAGCCAGCAGGCATTGTGTTCTCTGGGGAATTTGGCAAAAATCTGCACATCTGATCCAGGTCAAATTCATGCTGCTGGTAGAAAACTGACTTAGTATCAGTGGTGTAGAACTGTAACCCTGGGTTTTCCATTCTTGGGTCGTTTAGGAAAGAATTAAGACATCTATGGCTTTGTTTGACTAAGCTGAGGGTATTTGACCAAGTACTTGGGAGAAAACAAGTCCTTCCTACAGCTCAGCCTGTGATATTTCATTTACATAGGTGACTAATCTTGGCTGCAACCTCAATGGTATGGTAGTATTTTTTCTTCAATAAATGTCTGAGATAAATAGATGGAGTTAACAACCTTTTATTAAAAGAAGTTTGTAATTTTCACTGTCTAGTTCAATCTTCATTTGACTGGAGATATTCATGCTATAACTGCTGCAAATAATTTGCTGGCTGCTGCTATTGATGCTAGGATCTTGCATGAGAGCACTCAATCCGATAAGGTGAGAATTGTTTTCTAATAACCATGTGATGTTTTTTTCTTTTCATTTTTTCATAAATTGCATTTCAAATTATGTAAGTTGGCTGTCTTTTTATATTTTCATTGTGTGAATGGAAACAATTGCTGAAGCCATATTGTATTCTGCTGGGAAATACTGCTTGTAGAATGTATTTTTCTGGCAAACATCTATCATAAGAGAGTCTGAAGATAAGAATCTTATGTCCAGAAACTTGTCAGCTGTTTCAGACTGTGCTAAGGAGTCTAATGAAAGATATTTTCTCTCTCTACATATATTTTTTAAATAATTTGTACCGTTTTTTGAAGTTAAAAATTATCCTTCTGATACAAAGATATACTCAAAGAAGTGGTAAAAATAAACCAGATCCTCTTCTCTCTACTAAGTCTTTTTGTGGTGTTAAACCAAAAGCTAACCTGAGTATTTAAAGGGAGAAAATGAAGAAATTGCCTCTTCTTTTTTTTTTTTTTTCCAACTGAGCAAGATTGTTTAGGCTGATCTGCAAGTAACAGTTACAGTTTGAGTAATTTGGCCCTTTGTTGGAATTTTAAAGGATTCCTAGTTTCAAAAATAATGCATATTTTTTCTATGAGACGTAGAAACAGTAATTTTAATAATTGAATTTAGGCTATAAGATCATAGGCATTGTTTAAAAGCCTACTGCCTTCTCAGAACTCTTTTAAATCAGAAGTCCACAGCTTGTGTCATTGAGAAATTCACGCTGAAACTAATCAAAATAAAAGGAAAAGAGGAGCTTCTTATTTTAAAAACTTAAAATGTATTTTTTTTTTTCTAGGCTTTATATAATAGGCTGGTTCCAGTAGTTAGAGGTGTGAGAGGATTTTCTTCTATTCAGCTTGCTCGTCTGAGAGTAAGTTGTTAATGTTGTCTCTTCAATTATGGTATGTCTTTATGAAGGATTCTGTTGTGCAGTTTTTTGGACATTATTTGACATGAGGGGCCAAGTTTGTATGAAACTCTCATGAGTTTATTAAGTCCAGGCTCTTTCTGAAAGCATTCTCTCTAAAGTAATAGGGTCTGGGTCTGATATTATTGTCATAACTAGCATTTTTGCTATTTTCTTCTGAAATAAACCTATAATGTTTTTCAAGTGTAGTGTCTTTCCCTATGATATATTAGAGTTTTAAAATACTTTTCCTATTATGGTGAAGTCACATTTGAAAGCTCAGATTCTCTGATGTTGCAATAGTTTCTGATTTTGAAAGTTTATTGTAGCATACATGGATGGGATTTTATAGATGACTATTTGACAGTGTTCTTTCTGGGGGATGGAATTATATTTGTGTGCATAGTGTTTTAGCATCCTGTCGTGCTTCCATAAGAACTTCAAATGCAATTCATGTATGAATACTGTATCCAGTTTTCAAACTGCCGTTCAAATAAATAAGTACCAAACAATACAATCACAACTAGTGTTAAGGAAAGAGGATATGAGCCCTTGAACACAAACCTCAAGAACAACTTCAATCTTCTGTGTCCATTTCCATGACTGTTGTTGGCTTTTGAGTCCTGCTTTCAGAGAGTCACTGGATGGTAATGGATAGCTGCCAAGTGCATGCAGAGCTGCACTTTGAATTAGGGGGTGAAAAGGGGGAAAAAGGTAATACCAGCTTCTGTTATTTAAAAATACTTTCATGCTGCCTGGTTAATTTGCTGAGGAATGCTTTCTGTTGCCAGAGAAAATTTTTTGAAGACCGCAGTTCTTAAACAGAATTTTTCAATTCATGTATCTTTATGTAGATTCACCTAAAAAAATGTTTGGTGGTGTTGAAATCCTGAATCTATAAAAGACAATACATATTGGCTAATTCATTATACGTTACTGAATTTATGGGCTATCCAAGCAGAATTTTTTATTTCATTCAAAGATGATTCATTCAAGATGATACATGGATGGGTCTGTCAAAGATTTTCACAACCTAGAGCAAGCAGTTAATCATTTTTATTAGTGACTGATACAGTTAATTTTTTTCTTTGGTTTATATTGCAAGTTTCTTCTGTATCAGAAGGAGGTCTCTCACTTACTTGTCTATGGGTATTTCTCCTTTTTAATTGAATTTCTTCATCACCAGTTTAACTTAGATGACTTCCTATGTGCTTTTTTTTTAAAAGGTGGGGTTGATTCTGACTTGCTTGTTTTACAACATGGGTGCAGTAAGCCAGAGCAGCTGGACCATTTTAAGCAAAATAGACGTTTTATTATTTTTCTTTAACTTCTATAGAGATTGGGAATAAATAAGACTGATCCTGAGACTTTAACAGAAGAGGAGATCAGTAGATTTGTGCGCCTTGATATTGACCCTTCTACCATAACATGGCAACGAGGTAGGTATGTAATCAGAAAGCTTCACTTAAGCTTGGCTATTGTACTGTTTGCTTCATTCTACCTGAATCAGAGCTTCTGCTCTGTGAATCTAAGAAAAACTCATTTTCAAGATAGAAATTGAGGTACATATCAAATCTGGATGCAGTATATTGCTCTTTAACTTGGTTAAATATCTCTTCTAAAGAGACTTCACAAATATTTTGAAGAATAGACTGTGGCAGTTTAAATATGTCCCTTCTCTCTCTCACATCCTCAAACACATTAGAACTGTATTTTCTGTGCATTTCACAAATCTTATCTTTCTTTTATTAACTGCATCTGTAATGGTTTTGGACTTGTATGTTTTTATATGTTCTATTCTGCCATTTCTATTAATACTGTAGTATTTTAGAACATATATAAATAGAAACCAAAAGGAATTAACCAAATCCGTGTTGTATCACCCCTTAAATGGAATTCCTGAGGAAATTAGGGACCTAAGTACCATGTAGTGGGAGGAAAACACATATGGTGATTACAAAAGGTCCATGAGAAATGCCTAATAAGAGGAAGTGGCTGAAATCTTGCTTTTCTCCCAGCCCACTCACAACACTGAATTGGGACTTGTGTAGGAATGGGAGTTGAAGTCCCTCTTCAGTAATTATGTTGTCCTTTACTGGACAAACAAATTTGTTACTCTCTAAACACAGCAGAAAAAGAGGGAGGAGACAAAGTCTCTGATCTTCTATACAGGCAGCCTCTCTGGATACCCTTGATTGTCAGCCTTGAAATGAACAGGATTTTGATCTTACATCTACCAGAAAAACAACTTCATACAAGCTACAGATTGAGCTGCTTGAGAGTAGCTTCCACTCTTTATTTTAGGGCTGTTGCAAACCAAAACGTTAGTAGAGCTAAAGAATCTATAAGAAAGAGGGCACTTGTTTTTATATTCTATGGGGATTTTGTATTCTGTAGGGATTGCCCCTTTTGGGAATGACGGGTCTTGGAGTTCAGTCTCTTTTTCTAGCAGAAACGTTCTCCTTGTATTTCTTCCTAAGAAACATCTTGATAAATTTTCAGCAGATGAGTGCTTTTTGATGATTCCCACTCCTTTTTGGTTCATCGCGTCTGTAGTTTCGTGTTGTCAGTCCAGGATGTGGATTGCTGCGATTGTTAGTGAAGTTAGTAGTTCCACAAGACAAATTGGACATGTCCTTGCAATACAAAGTGTATCCAGTTTAGAAAGACAGTTGTCTAAAATTGAAGTTACGCTCAACAGCAGATGATTGGTCCTAGCAATTGAAGAAAACCTTCCTTTTGTAAACTGTGCAGCTGAATGCAGAGTTACTGTGATGTGCAAGAAAGTAACTTGTGTGGAGCAATCAATGTGACAATATAATCATCCTTTAAAAGAGTAACAGAACAGGGTTAAGTGGTCTTAAAAATCAATACTTTACTAGTCAACAGAGAAGTAAATTATTTGAGGTAGGTCTGAGGTGCATTGTAACTACAAAGGGCTATTTTTCATAAGTAAAGCATTAAATGCAGTAGAATGTTGAGTATCTGTTAGCTGAAAATCTTGTTCAGAGAAATTGTATTTTAGTTATTTCAACCTGTTATCTAATGGCATCAAGTAGAAGCCAAGAAACCAATACTGACATGCGAAGCATGTTAAGCAGTGCTTTTCAAGCAGCTGAATCGTACATGCATAATAACAGGTATGTCTGGAAATAATGCAGATTCCCCAAGTCCTTGTTAATATGTTTTGCTACTCCCTTATTTCAGTGGTGGATACAAATGACAGATTCTTACGCAAGATAACGATTGGCCAGGCAAATACAGAAAAAGGATTTGTCCGTCAGGTATGTAAAAGTAGTTAATATATTACATTCTGGACAGGCTTTGCTTCAGAGTCTGAGATGTTCGTTATCCTGGAATTATTTCAGTATGTTTATTTGAATTGCAGCGCTAACATCTACCAAGTTGATACTGATAGCATTCTTGCAGTGCATCTGATTGTGTTAATGAGTAACTGAAGTTTCAGGAACAGGAATCAGTGTATGTTGTACAAAGTGTTGAAAGAACTTGAAAAAAATTTCGTAGCAGTTCAACTTGTCTTCTTATGAATGTAGAAGGTACATTTACCTTTGCCTTTATAAGGTTAATCTGTACCATTTTTCTCCTATATTTTATTTTTGTTTTTAAATCCCTCAAAGCATGTATATAATTTAAATTACATTTCAATGTGGTGTTTGAGAAAACCTTGAAGAAGAGGGGGAGCATCATGTGTTATTGGTCCAATAGTAAGGTCTGAAAATGACCATTACCTTTTTATTGAAGTTTTCATTTTCCTGTCATGCATCTCAGCTTTGGAATGTAAAAGTGTAAGAACTTTGAGCATGTGCTTAATTTCAATATATTGTCTTGAAGGTGTCGTTCTGAAAATTATAATGAGTGTACTTTTCAGTGGTGTGAAAAGCTAACCTATGTTACCATATGAGAGCTTCTGGAAGTTTTTTGAAGTCTTAGTGATAACTTGAAAGCTAGATTTTACTGACACTATCTGAACTAGTATTCATGGTGTGGTTTGGGCAAATCCAGCTGTGAAGCAATGCAATGTGGGATAGTTCTGCCAGGTGGAACAGAGTCATTGCAATGATGTGAAGCTGCTGCAAAATTTATGATGATTGTTGTAATCTAACAGTCTGGATAATGAAATTCGTGAAGCTCTGTCTGCTGTGAAATGAAGTAAGTAGCTATTGTGGTGTAGATAAAGTTTATCTTTCCCTTTTTTTTTTTTTTTTTTTTTTTTTGGAACTCTCACCTTCTTCTTTGTAATTTCAAACCTTCACTGAGTTTTGTGCCTAAATAAGGAGAACAAATACTAGTGCTAATGTTTTTATTCAGTTCAGCATGTAAGACAGTCAGACCAGAGGGAGAAATTGAAAGGAAATGTTTATTTCTTTTGGTTTTGAGCACATAGGGTAGAAACTTTTCTGTCTGTCACTTACAGAAAACTCAATATTAGCTGAAACTTGTCTCTGCTAATGGTCTGGGGCAATATTTTCGTACATGTTTCTTCAACACTTGATGGTTTCATGTGTTTAGATTTCTTTCAGCCTTCCATCCTTAGTGTGCAGCATTTTACTTCCACAATTATGCTGCTGGATTAAATGTGAGTTGTTTTACACTAGAGTACTAGTCGACATATGCTGTCAAATGTTGCTGTTTTGGCTAAAATTACTTCGATGCATTGAATGTTGATGCTTTGGATTGATGCATATCCATTTATATTCTAACATGGTCTTACTGACTTGAGAAATAGAGAACAGTTAGGAAAATTCATTTCAGGGACTAGCCAGAGATCCAGATAAAACAGGACTTCATAGTTAACAGATGCATTTTATAAACATTTGGAGTGATGTTCTAGCACTCTTAAAATCAATGACACCTGTGTAAAATGGCAGAGCACAGCAGGCACAAAAGTATGCATTTTAATGAAGAGGGGTGCTGTGATTTCTAAAGAGTATTACATGACTGATGGCCTTGATCCTGCAATTGAATCCATGTGGGTGGATCCTTTCATCAATAGAGAACTGGCTTTACAGCTAAGGCTTCTGTCAGCACTTCATAGGTGTGTAAAGGTTATTAAGAGTTAAAATAGCATCTGATAGCAAAATCTTTTGTGCCTGTTTTTTCAATTAAATATCATCACTCTTTGAGCATCTACCTGGGATTCTTCTTCTGGCCTTACAGATTTATACAGCAACATCAATGATTAAAATTTAATTTTTGCATCCTGATAAACATCCTGTTGAAGTTAGATTATATTCTACTGTGTGGATTAGGCATAGATTTCTGAGGTGTATTTTCTTTCTTACATTTGTGCAATAGCTTTCAGGAGTTCTCTTTTTTAATTTCAGAAAAGATAGTAGCTTCCAGGTCATCTCAACGCTGTTAATCGCGCATGCAGTGATTTTTTTACCATATAGAACTGCTACCAAGGGATACAGAACATTTATACTGCAACTTTAGTGTTTCATTGGAATTGCTATGATGAAAATCTCACCTACAGAGAGATGAGCATGAATTCTTATTTTCCATATTGTGCGCATCTCTCTGGTTTTGGCAAGTCCGGGAAATACTCCTGTGTCCTCACAAGTTTTGACTAAGCATGCAAGTACATGTAGGTCAGCCTCAGTAAGATTGCTCTGGGCTGTAACCATCATGACAGAAACTAAAGACAGGCAAATATGGAGAAATTGTTCTCATTTTTACCCCCATTTCATTAATGTATTGTGCTGTAAGAATGTGCTTTTCTTTTCTGATTATATTCTGGCAGCATGTGGCCTTGGCTTTACAAATAGTAAATTGTTACAAATACTGCTAATGTGTTCTGCAAGTTCTAAAATAAAAGTACTGCTGAAGTACTGCACTACTTGTTGTATTTTTAGAGAAGTAATAGGAGTAATAGTTTATTTTGCTTCATGCTGTTGTTGTTGTTTTTCCGTAATACATGTTTATTCATTTTTAAAAGGACAGGAGGGATCATCATGGATCGAGCACAAGACTTGGCAGTCTTGTAAATTTTGAATTCTGTAGAAAAAGAGTGATCAAATGTAACAAAAATGTTTTTGAAACCAGAATTAAAGAAAAAAAATATGGAGAACATTATGGGATGGGAAAAAAAAAAGTATACCCAAAAAACAATGTTGTGCTCATACTAGTAAAACTAAAAACACATCTGTGATTTTTATTTTTATTTTATTTATTTATTTATTTACTTTGCAGAAGAAATTTGTGGTCCTTCAGGGAGTTTCTGCTTGGGACAGTGTAAGCCAATGGGCTAAGCAATCCATAGTACTGGTCCCCAAGTAAATGAAGTGTAATAGAGTGCATTAATGAAGAAATATAAGCAAAGTGTTTTGCAGTTACTCTAGTTTGAGTAATCTCAAAACCTGTGAGTTACAATTTAGAACTTGTTTGAATTCCAACCTTAACTCTATTTTTCCTAAGTCTTTTCCCGATGATTTCCTGTATTTGACCTGACTTTGATTTGACTTGTGATTCTCATTTCTGTTTTACAGGCTCAGTTTGATATTGCTGTTGCAAGTGAAATTATGGCCATCCTTGCACTTACCACCAGTCTGGAAGATATGAAGGAGAGGCTAGGGAAAATCGTGGTGGCTAATGACAAGAAGGGAGAACCAGTAACGGCAGAGGATTTGGTATGTTCAGTGCTGTGTACCTGTGAATAAATTGTGATTTGTTTGTTTTGCCTCTTGAAGCATTAGAAAGGCAGGTGCATGCCAAGCTTTATGCTTTGAACAGCACAGTCAGAAATTGAAGAAAGATCATCTGGGACAAAACTTGCTTGCAATGAGAACAAGATGTAGGACTTATTCCTCTAAGTCTTCAGGTTACATCTGGTTCATAAGTGTCTGTTTTCCACAACCCACTTGGATAGGCTTCTGCAATTTTTAAGGCAAGCAGTTTTGGTGTACTGAGTGAGTCAGAGAGAGAGCTGGTAATCTTTGCTACTGTGTTTGTGAAGAGATTAATATGTTCTTCCTTTATGTCAAATCTCAGCCCTTATAGCCAGACTGTAAGTCAGAAGACAGTGGTTGCAAGTGTGCACCTGGTTCTTTATGACTGGTTCTTGTGAAGTCTAAAGTTACACCTTGCAATCCAAGTTTATGCCAGGAGTAAGTTCACTGTAACGGACTACTGCACAAACTTACTGCATTTTAGAAACATAGAATCATAGAATGGTTTGGGTTGGAAGAGGACCTTTAAGAACATCTAGTTCCAACCACCTGCTATAGACCTCCCCCTAAACCAGGTTATTGCTCAAAGCTGCATCCAGCCAGGCCTTGAATGGTCCAGGGAGGGGGTATCCACAGCCTCTTTGGGCAACCTGTTCCAGTGTCTCATATCTAGTCTGAATCTAGCCCCTCCTAGTTTGAAGCCTGTTCCCCTTGTCCTGTAACTATGTGTCCTTATAAAAAGTCCTTCCCCAGCTTTCCTGTAGGCCCCCTTCAGGTACTGCAGAATGAGCAAAAGGCACCTTGTTAACAAAGACAGAAAATCCACAAGCCAGGAATATCTTCACAACCACAATAGTTTCAATTTTAATAAATAAATGAAATTTTACTATCTAGCTTTCATAGGCTTGAGATTGATATTATGATAGGAGTATGGAAGTATGGTCATCCTTAAAATTGAAGACAAAAACTACTCCCACTTATGCAGCAAACTTCCATTTTAAGGCATCTTTTCATCTGTCATAAATTTTGGAATATCCTTTATGAAGAACTATATTTAATGTTCTTGATGGCAGTTTTTTTCTTTGTTTTTCCTTTCCAGTTGCATGACTTGGACTCAACTGGCAGAGGGTGGGGAAACAAGTTACCTTATAATGGATATGCAAAGTCTATAATGAATTATATACTTAGCGCTAGTCAGCTTGATGTAAGAGAATAATTGCTCTTGTGTAGCTTTTTTCATCTATAATTCAGTGAAAATGTTAGGTCTGAGAGTATGAACAGTGCAGAAATAACTTGAAAATGTTTCCATTAGGTCCATAAAATGAAATTTATGCTCAATAAAGTGTCTTAGTAATTTGGTATTATCTGGCATTTTCAAAACAAACTTACTATGCTTAGTGCTTCAGTTGTTTTATAGTGTTACTTGTGATGAACATGTGTTTCCAGTACCTCTTTAAAGCACTGCTCTATGTTGTTCTATGTTATACAGAGGAAGAACTACACAGGCGGGGAAAAAAAAAAAAAAAAAAAAAAGGAAAAAAAAAACAGCACCACAGTGTCAAGAATATGTATTAGTACCATCTGCAGCTATGTTGTTGCATTCTTCAAGTTCTGTTCATATTACGTACAGGGATGATTTGAGTGCAGATTGTAATTGTGGAGAAACTCCTATATCCTTGCAGAACGTGGTAGAGGTGAGGATAAAAACTATAGGAAGAGTAGGAGTGTGGTTTCATGGTTAAGGCAGAAAAGTGCATTTTCAGAGAGTTGAATTTTATTATTTTGTTTTTCACAGTTTGTGTATGATGCTGTCACTCTGAATCTTGTGGTACAGGAGGAGTTCTGTGTTCCTCCATGTGGTGCAATACCTGGGATCTAAACAATTCAAATCTATGGGAAGGGTGAAAAACTGACTTTGAACAGAATCGGAAGTTATTTTTATGTTGTAATAGAGTGGGCACCCCAAGTTAGTGAATACTTTTGAGTTTAATCTTTGTGTGTTCGCTTCTTTATAGTTAATGTTGGTGAAGAAGTACGATGTCATGATACTAGGTTTTAAGAAATGTCCTAAAAGGACAAATTATGAAATGTGGTACTAGTTACTTTGTGTAAGGGGGAGCGTGCTTATGAATAACTGTGAAAATGTACTGCAGAAAATTGAATCCTCTGGAAACAATAGCAGGAGATGTATGATTCAAGACCATACAATGCCATAAGTCATACACGTGCAGAAGATAAGTTTCAGTTCTGTAGAGTGGTGCTTCAACTATTTTTCAGCTTTATTCCTAGAGGTGATCAGTCTGTTTGAGTAGCTTGCAACTAAGCATTCTATTTCTAGGCTTTAATCTCAATATTCTACTTCTGCTGCTTTTGCTGCTTTATGTAACTGTGCTTCTGCAAGCTCAGCTTTTGACTCCTGTTGCTTTGGACTGCTCAGGTTCTGTCTCCTCCTCATACGTGTTAGAAGAGGATTCTTTTAGGATCGAGGGGAAGACATCTTTGCTTGTAATATGGATGTCCAGATTAAAAGCCTGATGCAGAGTGTAGATATTGTTGCTACATTCTAGGCTGTAAGCACACTGTGTATTGCAGCCAAAGCTATATCAACAGGATGAGGCAGAACTGGGCATTCACAAATGAATATCTGTGAACTGTAGCTTGGGTTTTTTGAAGTTTAATATCTTGAGTAAATTTTAGGATGTGATAAGAGGTTCTAAGTGAAGCCATTCTCCTCCTGAATTTTCTTTCTTCTTCAGAATTGGAGGCAGAGAGGAGGCCAAACAAAAACCAAGCAACCCAAACCTTTACAACTCATAAAGGGAAGAACTCAAGACAGCTGAATGATAATTTGCGTTTCCAGTACTCTCATTCCAAGAGCAGTTCAATCATTTTGGCTTATGTTTTCATAAGACAAGATCAAAATTAAAAGCTTGAATCTACCATAGCTGGTTTGGTATGGAACATTTTAGCCCAAAGAACTGTAGTTGCTTATAACAAATTTTAGCAACAGCCTTATCATGAGAAGTAATCACACAACATGACTAATGGGTGCTGGTCAATCCTACCTACAACTAAAAAAATAAATTTTGGAGTTTGTCTTTTTATATATGTGACAAGGTTGAATTTATTTAAGTTTAAATGTTTGACAGTAGTCCTTAGTTCACTGAAATCTATTTGAACAAAAACCACTCTGTGATTTGTTTCCAGAAGTACACGCAGTATACTTCACAAAAACACAATTGCTCTTAATTTTGACGTTATATTCAATATATTTATAATAATACAATGGTAAAACCTAAAATACACATTGGTAGATATAAAACAGATGCAGCAGCCGGCTAGGGATAATAGAAAAAAGATAAATTGAATATTTCATGAGTTGAGAAGACTTCTTCCACAAGAGTAATGGATTAAAT
This sequence comes from Perdix hodgsoniae, assembly GCA_035772895.1. NCBI lineage: Eukaryota > Metazoa > Chordata > Aves > Galliformes > Phasianidae > Perdix > Perdix hodgsoniae. Next base: position 3,160,300 of record JAPSGF010000004.1, read on the forward strand.
ATCTGGCCTCAGTAATGAAACGTATAGAAGTCTTTGCCAAAATGTGGTGTTCATTGTACAGTATTTTGAAGACTGAATTGTTTTTTGGCTCATACAGTATAGAAGACTTTTGATGGACACATGCCATATCTTTATGTGAAATTAAATGGGTATGTATGCCCTAGATTAGTATTTCAGCAGCTATGAAAAATATTAAATAAATGTCACTTTTTTTTTAAAAATAAGACTTCTCAGTTTGCTTTCTGTACCATGCTGTTAGATTTCAATAATTCCAAGACAGGAAAAAAAGCTTAATATTTATTTTTATAAATGATCTGTCAGCTGAATATGTTTTGCTCACTGGTTCAACAGAAACAGTATGTACATACTTTACTTTAGACACAAGTAGTTGCAGCCCTTCTTGGTTTACAGTTTAAGGTTCAGTTTTTTACAGAACTGATACCACAGAAAAATATTATCATTTTGTTAGAGACTGTAGTTTCAAACAAAAGGAAGTTATATATACTTAGTTATTTTTCTTACAAAGAAATGCAGTGTTTCTTTGCCCTTCAGTCTGTGTAACCCTTATTCATTTCTCAGTAGTTACTTTCAGTGGCCTTCCTTATCATCTGTTGCTGGCTTTCATTTCCACTCTTGATAAACTTCAGAGACTGTTCCTGTGGAAGTGATTTTGAAAGAGTGGATTTTCATTTGTTTGCTTTTCCTGTGTCGTGTAATTTTAATTTACTTTTTGCTCTGTGATCTTTGTGTTGTCCTGGGGAGCATATCTGCACCATGGAAGGGGTGTTATTTTCACAAGTACTTTATAACGGTTCCAGTATGGAACCCAAGAGAGATAGGTGTCCATATTACATTCAGTAATGAGTCCAACTTCTTTCTCTTAACAGTGAGTTAGTAGAAAGATAATCATCTTTAGGCTTCTTACACACTTAATTGGTGTTTAAGTATCTTAAGTGTCTAATTCCTTTTTGGGAACATTTACCTACCTCCTCTGAATTAGAAAAGTGAACTTGATTCCTCAAATATTTTTGCAAATCAGATCTAGTGAGCCATGGCAATTGTTTGCTAGTTGCTTGGAGGACTGGGGGATAGGAGGGATGAAAAAATTATTTTGACAGTTATGGCAGACAGATTTGAAAATGGAGGGTAATCTTTTTGTTGGCACAAATGTATTTAAAACTACAAAGGCAGATACATATGATGTCCACTACCTTGACCTCATTGCAGCATTTCAAACCTAAAGGGATCCTACAGAGGGGAGGGGAATCAACTCTTTGAAAGGATAGATAACTGCAGGACGAGGGGAAATGGTTTTAAGTTGAGGGAGGGGAAATTTAAGTTGGACGTCAGGGAGAAGTTCTTTACAGGGAGAGTGGTGAGGGTGCTGGAACAGGCTGCCCCGAGAGGTTGTGGATGCCCCATCCCTGGAGGTGTTCAAGGCCAGATTGGATGGGGCCCTGGGCAGCATTAAATGGGGAGGTTTGTGGCCCTGCATGTAGCAGGGGGGGTTGGTGATCCATGATCCTTGAGGTCCCTTCCAATCCTGGCCATTCTGTGAATCTGTGAGTCTTCATCTCTTTTTCTTTGTTTCCACAAGGAATACAATGATACAATGAGCTGTGTCCAGATGCATGTCTAGTATGAATGAAGTTTTTGATAAAGTGGAAATCCATAGAAAGCATTTGGATTTTTTTTTTCTTTTTGTCTCCCTGTTTTCCAGATTAGTGAAAAACTATCAGAAATCAAAGGAGAGAAGATATGAGTCATTACTGACTTGAAGAGGAAGGGTGGGGGGTGCGGGTGGGGGAAAGCATTCCTTTTATTTTTTTCTTTATCTTTGTTGTCATCATCATCTTCTCCCTCAAAGTCTTCTTTCCAGTCAGTGTAATCTGCATTCTTGTCCTGAATAATGAGCTTGGTGGTCTTGACAAGCATGAAGCAGATGACAGAAACTTCTAGTCAGGTGTTACAGCTGGCATGAGTTAACACTTGTCAGGCCTCCAGCAGGTTTCCTAAGAAGAGTATCAGGGCTGATCCCTCGCTGCTCAGGTAGTTAACCTTGCCATTGACCAATTGGTAGACCTGATGTAAAGTTTTCTGTTGGCATTTTTTCCTCTGAAATTTGATTCGCTTTTACAATTACAATTGCCTTTTACATGTTTTACATGTTAAAATTGTAAACTACTTAAGTGTCCATGCACTGAAAGTATCAGCAGCTGTTTCTCTTTTAGCATACAGGCGGATGGTAAATGAATAACTTATGCTACATGACATTGGAAAAACTGAGATAGAGGAGGAAGCTAAGTAAAATCAAACAGCTTTTTTTCTATATTTCTATTGCCTGTAACCTCCTGACAAGTACATGTATGTGCTCCTGTCTTCTGTGAGGCAGAAGATGAAGAACTCACCTAGATAGATGTTACAGGATTGTGTTGCTAGCAACTCATCATAAGCATTGTTTCATTCTGTGATGGTGGAATAGGATTCTGCCACTGATCTCAGGAAAGCTGTATCAGCTGGCTTGGAAATGATTTAAAGAAAACAACAGGAAAACAACAGGCTTTATAGATTTGTTAGTTAGGTGTATTGAAAACTGTTTTTGTTTTTTTTTTTTCATGAATTCAAATTCCACGTTGTGATAAATAGTGTTTTCATAAATTAGAAGGATTAAGAGCTAGGTTTTAATGAAATTTGTTCCATGTCATTTTAAACTGTTAGAGGTGGAACTGGGAATTCACTATTTTATTTTCTAAGTTCTTCAAATTTTAGGACTGAATGAAATCATTTTTTATAAAGGAGGCTGTTATATTAAACAGATTTAAGATTTAGTAGCCTAAAAATATGCCCACTTTAGAAAAAAAATTGAGATTAAATTAGATGATATCAAAGGAAACAACATTAGCAGCACTTTTCCAATTCAGAAGTGAGAAGACAAGACTGTTTTGCTACCCATTTCTCACTACATCGTTGTGAATCTCTTGGGGTTTGCAGATGGTAGGGGTTTCTATAATAGGGGGGAAAAAAGATCTTTCCCTTAACTCTGAAGTAACACTTGCTATGCTTTAGTAGAAATCAGTTGTACTGTTTTGTTTTTAATTCATTTTTGTCTGAGGTCAAACATAATCCTTCATTTTCTTGTTATGTGTGAGTTCAGGTGTGATACTTAGGGGAAATCTTAATTCATATAAAAATGCTATATTTATGTAATGATAGTGTACTTTAGTGTCTTTCATCTATCATGAGAATTTTAATGCAGTGTAATTTTAGCACAGACACTATTTTTGTTGCTATTCTTTGAAGGTTATAGTTTGGCTCCTAATAGGCTACTTGGATAACAGATTCACGGTTTTCAACCTTCATTTTAAATACTTTATGGCAGCTTTTATTTTTATTTGACTTTAATGTTTCTTTTCAATATAATGATGTATTAAAATATTTTTTTTGTGTGTTCTCTGGCAAACCTTTGAGTTACTCCTTGTAAAACTGCTACTTTTTGTTTTTTCTATCCATGATTGAGTTCTTTCAAAAGCAAATAATTTCTCTTATCAGAATCTAAATAATTTAGCAATAAATAGGAATATATTTTTTTCTGGTTTCTAGATAGCACTCTGCTTGTGGTTGTTTTTTTTTTAATGGACATTGAATTTTAGTGTAAATGCTGTATGAGGATGTCATGACTTTCTCTTTTAAAATTATTCAATGTGAAATTTATACTTAATATCCAGCAAAATTTTTAGGGAAGAATAAGATGTTTTTTAAAACTAAAACTAGAACACAATGATTCCTTCAGGTCCCTTTGTCCTCTTGTCATCACAATGAGGCACCTCTAATTTTTGATCTCGGGATGCATTTGCTATCTGTTCTGTGCCTGCTTTCTTCCTGTGTCTATTACATGTGGAGGTCTTAAAAGTTACCCTTTCTGGTTGTTGCTAACTCTTGATTCACACTATTGATTCTGTCTTGAAAGAAATACATCTGTCGTATCTTTGAGCAATTTTATCAAGTTATTGTCATCTTGCTATCTCAAATCTCAGAGACTTGCTTCCACTTCATCTTTTTTTTCCTGTGAACATCTTCACGCTGATCACTTAATATTCTGTTTCTGAAGAATATTAACCTTCTGTCTTTTACCCAGATTGTACCCAGAGTACAATCACTACTATTTCTGGCACTGTAATGCAATATGCTTAGAAATCTTGAGGTAACTTCTAAAAATGCATGTTATGAAACACTAATACTACTTAGCCATTATAATCTGTGAGCACACTTTCTCCTTTGGACTGTAAGTTGTTATTGTTTGTTTTCCTGTTTTTACTATACTCTCAAGTGTAGCTTGGAAACATTGCACTTTAAAACCAATTTCCTTAAAATGTGAACCCCCTTTTTTTTTTTTTTTTTTTAGGGAGTAACAGGTGCCTTGGCAGTTTTGATGAAAGATGCAATTAAGCCAACACTAATGCAAACATTAGAGGTGAGTATGGCTTACAGTTTCTGCCCTTCTTCAGCTTTCAAATTCCACACTGTCCTTGCAGTACTTCCCACCAATGACTGCACTTAACTTTCAAGGTCAAGCCAGGGTTAACTCTATAATGGCATTTTAGCAAATGTTTGTTAACTGATAACTCTAGTTGCATTTATACCTTTTGAGTCCTTTTTTTTAAAAAAAAATCTTTTGTTTAAGACTCTGGCTTTAGTCATAATTTTGCCTAGAACTGCAAACAAGCTGCAGTTAATTGCTGAAGTGCTCCTAAGCACACTGGAAAGCAAGTTGGACTGCTGAGTCATACACTTCCATCTGTTTCCCATCTTCCTCTTGTATAAAAGTTTCCTTTTTATATGTTTGCTTTACATGTATGTTGCCATGATAGTCCCCACATCCTATCATTGGGCCATTCTATTCAGTTATATTTTGCGCCATTTAGAAATGTAGAAGAGTCCTTCTGTCTGTTCAGAGGTTTTCAAAAGAGGGCTAACAGCCACTCTTTCCAACCAGAGCACCTTCAGGGATTAAATAAAGTCTTTGCTCTGTAAAAGGAATTATTTATGCTTATCCTAGTGAGCTTTCGTCCAGCAGCTCAAAGAAAGCAGAATTAGTGCTGCTTGACTTAGTGACTGGTAGACTAGTATTGGCTTTTTCAGTAGTATGCTGAACAGTGAATGACATCTGTGGGGTCGGGAAGAGAGAATTATGGGGAAATAATAGAGAAGATTTGGAAACAAATGCATTTGGAGAAGAGTTAATGTATTTTATTGAAATTCTGACTATCAAAATTGCGTAGCTGGAATATCTCACACTGTTCTTTGTACAGTGAGGAGTTGTAAAGTGTGGAAAATATCAGCGTAGTCCCTAGATGATAAGTCTCTTTTTAGAGCCTATCAAAGTCATAACTACATTTTTGCTTTTGTGTTTGGATAGTGACAACTTGCTATTCTCAGGGGGTATTAGAATTTAGATCATAGTATGTGTTGTTTTGCTATAGGCATTCTAATTTGTTTCTTCTGCAAAAAACATCTGTTCTTTCATGTGTCTGCATGAAGTTTATACATGTGTCAGAAGTTAATACAAAAAAATCACCAAAAGGAACTAGAGGTCAAATAGAATTCAAAATGTAATGGCCAGAAATGTGTATTAAATCACCACATAACATATTGTGTGCTAAGCATCACTGACACATTAGCTTCTCTAATTGCACTTCACACCCCTGTTAGAAAATACTGTTTTGTTATAGCATTCTAAAAGACAATTGCTATTGTAAGAAGAGTTTATTTAAATTGATAGGCATTTTGTTCTGACATTTGCGTGTTTGTTTTTTTTTCCCCAGTGTATTTCTTTATATTCACATTTCAATGCAATTAAAAATTTCTGCCATTTATGTGGTACTCTTTCCTAGTTTGACCTATGGTATGGCTGAAGCATTAGCCAGCATTCATCAAGCACTATTGCTTGTTAGGAGGGCCCTGACTGCAGTATCCAAGGATATTTTTCCCCAAAATTATTCTTACGCAGTTATTTTTAAAACTACCACCAGCTCAGAAGGCTGCTTCATGCTCCTTCCATTTGAGGACTTTTTCTCACCCTTTTAATATGGCTGGCTTGCAGAACTAATATTAGTCATCTATCTGAGAATGAAAATCTCCAGCTTGTCTAAATCTTTTCAAAGATAATGCTGTACTTTAAGAGGTGCGCACCTCTTGGACTGTGGTGTTGCTTGGGTGTAGAGGTACAATGGTCTATTCTTACTGCTCATGCATTGTTGCTTTTCTTGAGCTTTAAGCTTGTTTCATGTTCCATTTTGTGACTAAACATCTCTCATTATTATTTTTTGTTAACAGCTTGAGTAGCTAATTTGGTAACTCTAATTTTACCAAAAAAGAAAAGGGGCACATCTGTTTAGAGTCTTCCAGAATGATAGGTTTTAAACCAGGCCAACCCTAATGTACTCTGAGATGATGGATAATAATATCCCTTTTTCTGTAAGGAACGATGTCTTTCTGATATGTGTGAATTACAAGTCATCTTTTCTCACAAATCAAAATGAGGAGATATGAAGCCAAAAGTGCATTTGAAATAATCCTAATAAGCAGCATCCAAAAGAAGAGGAACTTCAAGTTTCCAAAGATGTAGCAATTGCAAGTAACTGGGAAACATAATCCTGCTTCCTTCAGGGAAAACAATTTCTCAGTGTAAGTGTAGAGACCTTTACCACCAACACTATGAGCTGACAGCAGTAACACAGAAATCCTGTGAAACAGTGATAAGGACATTCAGTGTCTGCAGCACAGAAATGATGAAAAAAAACAAAATAATGTAATTACACAGAACACAAACATAGCTCAGACTATGCCATGAGCCTGTTCTGCAGGTTAAGGATGAAACTTAAGCAAGGCAGATCCCCTTTGATGTTGAGGGAATGGCAAAAAGGCTATCTGAGGAGGGGCAGCAGGTAGTCTTCTGGATGACTTCTAGCTGATATTGACAGTTAATTTGGTATACTTTAAGTATTATTGGCTGTGGCTGTAAGTAGCCATTATTAAGAAAGCTATAATCTGATCAAGAGCCTTTATATTGGTATGCTGTTGAGCTGTGGTGGTGTGAGGAATTGCTTCTAAGAACCTCTGAAAGAGGGAAAAGAATAACCTACTCAGCAGATGTGCACTAGCTTTGAGAAAACTTTTTCGTACTCTGGAGAAGAGGTCTAGAAGTTGAAATCTCAAAAATGACTGAATAGCAGTCCTGTGTGGAAGTGGTGTGAATGTTGTGTGTTTGTTTATTTGTTTTTATACATTAATTGATAAGTATATTTTAATTTGCTCTTTTTGAACATGCTTCTTGCTCGGTTGACTTCTGTCATGACCCTTCTATTCTGTCAGCAGAAATGCCACCTCAAGGAGTTAGTGGTTGACTGTATTTTATAAGCAGGAATGACAGGAAAATCTCTGAATGGAAAATATGGGAAATGCTGGCTAAGTGTTGTAGACTCTACCTACAATAAATGTTGGCTTCAGCAGAACTTGCATCTAGTATTGAAGAACTGAGATTACTTTGTTTGAATTGCACATAATGATTTTGTAGTGTTTATCCGCATTTGTCATGGCAGATTTGTTCCTTTGTGAGCTGATCCCATAATGTTTAGCCTTTATTTATATCATGCGTAACAGAGCAGCTGCTGTATGGGACAACTCTTTGTAGATGCAGTCTGGCTGCTCTGCGATGGTCTCCTCATGTTACATTCAATGTGGCGCTCACAGTAAAGATGGTAGTAAGTTTTATAAACATCCTTCTAGCTGCCAGATAACTTTAGATATTTATTGACAATCAGAGTTTATTTTCTTGTACTAGAACTTGGATAATAAAATTTCCTGTTCTGAGAACAGTCAGCAGAATGCACCCTTGTGCCATTCTCTGTTTCCTGACATAGTATATTAAGACTGTAAAGAAAATAAGTGAGGTGGCTGGACTGATAAAGAATGACTGAAGTTGGCCAGGGAAGATGCTGTTGTCTCTATTCCAGGCTGTGCTGGAGGATCCTGGGGCTCTGCTGGAGTTCACTCTTAAGTACCTAGATTATTCTCCTTCCAGGATTACCATGTAAAACAACTTATTTCCACGTCAGTAGTTTAGAAGTGTTTTCATTTCAACTATGTGGCAAGGGGTCTCTTTGGTACTGGTATTCTGGATGTTGGATCCCACAATCCAAATCTCTTCCCATGTGGTTGAAATCTTGGAAGAACAATTGTGCTGCAGATGTTGTGGTCCTTCTGGCTCCTCTGTGCATAGCTGCTGAGGAATGAGCTGGGCTGTACTTTTATCAGTTGTGCTTCTGCTTCCATTTGTCACCTCTGCTGGATGTATGTGCTAGGTTGTAATGAGAATGGCACTGCAATTGCTTGCCACAAGAAATTAAGAATTACTTATGTTTAATGTTACTTCTTGAGTGATAAAACATGAGAATAAATCCTGTGGATTTCTATCTAGTAGTGGAAAACTGCACTGTTATTTAATTGAATGATATGAGGGTAAATACTGTATTAAGGTAGAAGTAAAATCTGAGGAAGGATAGGCTTAGGTTGGTAGAGTAGGGTAGCGTTTTATTTAAGAAAGTTCCAAGCCCTTTGGGATAGAAATAATTTTTTATTTTGTACTGTACCTCCTGTTAGATTAATGCCCAAATGTTATAAGACGTTGAAGGTGTACCTAGTTCAAGTTAAATTTTTGTATTAATGTGAATACCCTATAGATTTTGCAGTATGTAATCATTATCAGATGAAAAACAAACTAAACACTAACATCAGTGTGTTGTGACAGTAATAATCTATACCATTCTTTTTGTTATAGGGTGCGATTTCTGGTTTATTTACTTTTTCTGCTACTTTTCCACTATTTCTTCTCTGACATGCATGAGGCAGAATTGTCTTTAGGTTCTAACTCAGTTGTCTAGTCTCTGAAGAACATCCTCTGCCAATATGTATGTATGTTCCCGTCTTCCTACTTTCAGTTGAAAACAAACAAACAAAAAACCAATTTTCTTAGAACAGGCCTGAAAACTTATGTGCCAGTTGCAAAGGAATGCTATGTTGTATGTGTAATTGCTTCAATAGGAAGCAATAAGAACAGGTGTTCGTTGTTGTTATTTGTATTCATTGTTAGTGAAATTAGAAAATATTTTGTATCATAACTTAAGAATGTCACTAATGTTATGTAGTGAAACATAAGTGAAATACTTAAGTTATGATGGAAAATATCATTTATGAAAGAAAAAGGATTTTTTTTTTGTCTATAAAGCGTGTTTTCTTAATAATACTGCTGTGTTTGTGGGGCAAGGGGGAACAATTTTTATTATACACTTAATAGTTTCCAAGTTTCCATTTCTTGCTCTGCATGCTTTTGGTTTGTATATCGCCTTGATTACTTTGCAAGTCTTTTGAGTTTGTGTTCTTACTTATCCATTGAACTAATGAAAAATATTTTTTTTTAATCATTCAGGGAACACCAGTATTTGTTCATGCTGGACCTTTTGCTAACATTGCCCATGGAAATTCTTCCATTTTGGCAGACAAAATTGCCCTTAAACTAGTTGGGGAAAAGGGTTTTGTAGGTAAGTAAATATTTTGTTTGTTAAACCAACTTTTTTTTTACCAATCAAGTTTGTTGGTCAGTTGACAAGTGGTGGTGTGAGTGAAAGGATAAGATAGCAATGAAAAGTGATAATGCTGGAATGAATAACTGTTTTAAAACCTAATAATCTTAAATAACAATGTGAATGTGGGGAAAAAAACAAAACACTTCTCTTGCCCCACCTTTGGCTTTAGTGTTCCCATTGTAATTCTGGAGTTAGCCAAACCTGTTAAAGGCAGCATTTTATTGAAAAAGGTGTACTATACTTCCTTGTTTTAGTATTCATCTGACCCCTTTAGATTAACTGACAGAAATAATTCACTTTTTCTGTTTAGTGATAACTTTGGGTTATTTCTCTGACAGTGTAGTAAGCTCAGCCAAATGAGGTTTCGGTTGTTCCCGAGCCAGTGCAGAGCAACAACAGAGAGGAAGTAGTGAAAGAAGAAGTAAGACCTCTTTATTTTGGTGACATTGAACCATTAGGTTAGTTTATCTGTATTGCAGAATTTCACCATGAAGCCCTCATGTTTCCATGAAAGCATGTGAGTGGGTGGGCTTTTTTTATGACAAGAATTCAGTATGCACAAGTCTTACAGAGGGAACAACAGTAGACATGCAGAACCAACTGTTGTGGTGGCAGGCAAAATAAACTTGTGGCTCAAGTGCTGAACAGTGAACCAAATTTTATAAAAATTAGTTTTTATTTTTAAACTTGAAAATTCTTAAAACATATAAGATGTTGCTACCTTGCAGTAGTAATGCCTTTGCATTGCTGCAGCCATTCCTGTCTGCCTACTGAGTGCCCTTCCTAACCTGTTATCAAAGAAATGCACATATGAAACAAATCGGGGAGGGAGACAAGCAGACCTAATTGGAATTAATTGCCTTAGAGACGAATCATAATCCAATGGGAAAGAGAGATCAGCTTTCAGCTAGTTGAGCTTTCTTGAACCTTACGAGCACTACTGCTCGTACTGAAGCAAAGGAGATAGAAGGTTCTTTCCGTGCAACTAGGAACAGCGGGAGAGCAGGCAGAAGCCAGGCAGGCTTAAGTTAATCCTGAAATTGCTCTTTGAATACCTATGGAACAAAGCTTTTGAAGACGTGCAATAATATGAAACAGAAGGCTCTGTGTGCTAGTGCCCTGAATCTAGAAGAGAAATACATATGTGTATGCTTATGGCATACCTACATGTTGGCCTAAATTACATAAAGAGAACTAAATTACTTGAAAATATTGTTTATGTTTAAATTCATGGCTAATTCTAAAAAGGATGAGGGAGATGTTTGCGTTGTTATATAATGCCTTGTAGAACTTTTTCTCATAATCAGTGAAGCTTATGTATTCACAGAGAGAGATTGGAAAGATTTCTTATACCAAGTTGCTCACTAGTAAACAAGAAGATGTAAATAAATCTTCTTATAAGATACTTGAAAGCAGTAAAAATTATTCCAGTAAAGTATAAAAGGTTGAAACCCTATTGTATGTCATATTGACTTCAGGAGGAAAAAATAAATAGAAATGAAAAATGTCATTTTATTAATCTCCAGATAACAACAGAAGTGTTGAACAGGTAGAAATTCTGTTTATCTATATTCCATTGTCTTGCAGGCTTACTTCTTTTTTAAAGAATGTTTATGGGTTTTCTATTTTCTTATTTCTGGCTGTTGGTTTTTATAGAAATAAGTTTTGACTCTCCCATAGTCTTCGGTGCCTAGAAGAATTACTCTTCAATGGAGCAGCAAAGTACATGCATAGAGTATTATTAATAGTATCAGTTCCTAGAGTCAGTTTTGTATTGCAGTTAAGGTGATGGGACATGAGGTCTTCAAGGTTGTCTGTCAATGTCTTGCATGTTTGCGTATCCTTTTTAAAACGCCTGGTCATTTCAAAGAAAAGAGTTGTTTCCTTCATTGTTGCTGTTGGGTCTACTCATTTATCCTTTAAGAATCAAGTCTCCACTCAAAGAACATTTCTGCGTTTTGAGTACATTTACTTTATGCAAATAGAATTAGTAGTTCATTAAGGCTTATCAGTTTGTGTATGGCCTTATAAAAAGCAGAGTAAAAAGTAAAAGTACTTGAGGTATCCAGCATTTTTCATAGAACAGTGACTTTGTTTCTGCAATAAGCGATCTCTTCAGTGGAGAAGTTATTTTTGTCTCATCTGAATGGAAGTAGGTTGACAGCAGTCTTGAGCTTAATTATGAGTTCTGGAGCCCAAGAAGTACCACCCTGCAGCACTGAGAGCATATGCATGCATGCTTTTTGTTTTTTTTTTTTTTTTTTTTTTTTTTGCCTGGTATACCTGTTTGCCTTTAGTGTTTGTTTTGGTTTGGTTTTTTTGGCTTTGTTTGTCTTTAGCCCCGGCTTTTCTCTTTGTGGTGTAGCTGCAGAAGTTGAAAATCTTGCTGTGCTGATAGCAAAGGATGCTTGTTCCAGACTTTGTTCTACAGAATGCAAATCCTAATGAAACTGGGTCCAAAATTAGGCTACGTTCTCTCCCCTGAGCAAAGACCATCACCATGATTTTTAGATCTTTTTGAATGTTATTAACAGCAGTAGTTCCTGGAATGCTCTACATAGATTCTGCAGATAGTCACTAGTGTAAATGGCTTTATTTAGTGGAAGATTTGCATTTTGACAAATGCACTTTCTAATAATAGTTTGGCAGGACACATGGCAGAGACTGTATGTAGCACTTACCAGTTTGTTAAATGCTGTCCAATACTCTCCTACCAAACTGAGGTTTGGAAGGACAGCTAGGTGTGCTCCAGCCTACACTGAGGTCACATCCATGTGAACAGTGAGCCCTGTGCCCTATGAAGCTGCCCAGCAAAGCAGCTGGCAGGTAACTGCCCACGCTCAGCTCAGCAGACTGTGTGCCTGAACATCGTGTTGCCATTGAAATTTAGGAAGAAAGCTGTTGTTCATACTGATGGTGGGAATTCAGGTCATCTGTGCTGCAGATTCTAACTGTATGAATCTGAAAACTTGCTTTTGCTAGAAGTAAAGATTTTCACTGCTCTTTGTTCTTTTGCCACTGACTAATTGTTGTGTGTTTCTAGTCCTGTTCTCGCATTGGATCTGATACTCATTAGGCTCTTGGCAGAGCAATTTCAGTTCTGTGTTTTGCCATGTGTAGGGTAGCTGCATGATCTTGTTAAAGAATCCAAAAAGCGTTGGGAATAGCTTAAGGCAAGTGTCAGGACTTGCATGGTCAGGAGAGACATTTTGGGGACCATGAGGTATGAGCTTAGCTCTCAGCCTTGTGCAGCTGCATCCAAAGGAGTAACATGAGAAATGTGTGACAGAAATCAAATCCATTTCCTGTGTAGTAGAATAAGTACTTTAATCTAAGAATGCTAGTTCATTCATGTGAGATGGATTTTTAATTATTTTACATTTTATTCATAGCAGAATTACTTTAGACCAGAACTCTACTAACTCTGTAGGCCATGTTGTTCTCTTTTGTGTGATCTGAATTTACACCAGTTTCACCGATGCATATAATGTTTTCCCTGCTGGTTTAACAGCCTCCTTCCTCCAGCTGCTTGTTTCCAGTCCTGTGCAACCCCTCACTTTTGCCAGCACACCTGTTTGTGTGGCCACTTGATAAACTAGACTGGAGAACTGGTCTCGACTGAAAGCAATGACAAGAACAAAAACTTCCTGTCCTTCCTTTCCCAGACAATGACTGGGCAAACAGTTGTACATGCAGCAGGAGGAAAGTGAGACAATATTACATAAGATGGTATTTTTATTGAAATATATGTTTATAAAAGTATAGCCTCATTTGGAACGTTGAGATACCAGTAAAGCTGCTGTAGATACAATAGCTAATCAGACGGAGCCTGCACGGCCGCAGCAGCCTGTCTCCTTTCTCAGCCTGGCCTCAACCATTTTTTCTTGACTTCCTGGCGGCATAAACCTATTGCCCTTTTTGTTGGCTTCAATTTCTGCTGACTTAACACAGCAGCAGTTCAGCCTAGAGTCACAAAAACACCAGAGCTGGTTCAGGGGAGGAGTGAGGTGGGATGGCCAGCAGTGAGACACTGACCTCAGTTCTCTAAGTCCCACTGTATGTGTGACTGCTTTTCACTGTCAAAGCAAAAAAAAACCCCAACAAAACAAAAAACAACAACAACAACAACAACAAAAACAACAAAAAACCTCTTCCCAAAAATGCTCCTTTAAAATTTATTTTTAAATCTGACTTTTTCTTGCCTACACTGCCTAATTCTCTGCTCACTCTGCAGCTGGAAATGCAATATGCTGTATCTTTTGAATATTGTCAGTAAATAGCATTGTACAAGTCTGGATTATAAAAATCTAAACAAAGTGCGACTGCTGAGCCCTGTTGTGAGTTCTCTCTAATGGAAAGCATTCCCTGCTTTGGAGTCAGGTATCCAAGGGAAATTACAGTCCCTCATTAATTTCAAACAAGCTGAAGCCTCATACCTAGGTCACTTCAAATGTAGTGCCTTCTATTTATTGCCATGGAAACTACACCGGCTACTAAGAGTACAATAACATTATTTGATAGAGCAAATTTTCAGCTACAAAACACTGATTTTCAACAGCCACCATCATTAACTATGCATTTTTGCCAGCAATGAACTGCACTCCACACTTAGAAAAAATCTATTCCAGCGCTATGATGGCATTGTTGCTAGAAAAATATTGCCCGTGCAGTCCATTTTTCATCAGCTTAAGCAAACGGAAGTCAGAAGATGCCAAGTCTGGACTATATTATGGATGTGGTAGGACAGTACAGCCAAGAATGGCAGTGAGCTCCACAGTCTTCAAACTGGTATGAGGCCTGGCTGTATCACGTTGCAAGAGGAAGGTTGTCTTTTCTTACCTGACTGTGGAAGTTTTAGCCTTCATCTTGATCAGTGTCATGATGTAGCATTCAGAGTTGATGGTTTGTCTGGGTTCCAGGAAATCCAGAAGGATCACCACTTTCTTATCCGAAAAGACAATGCAGATGACTTTACCTGCTGAGGGGTACATCTTGAACTTTTTCTTTGATGCGGAATTCACATGATGTTACTCCAATAGACTATCATTTTGAATCTGGTTCATAGTGGAGACACGCTGCATCACCAGTAGTGATGCAATCTGGAAAACTGTCATCTTCAGTCTTGTGTTAATTCAGTATGTCCTGAAGAACTTGCATGTGGTGTTTTTTCTGTTCCTGTGTGAGTATTTGTGGGACCCACCTGCTATGAATTTTGCAATATTGCACACCTCATTTTGAGTGCATTTAAGCTGATATTCAGCTCTGTACATGATTCCTAGGTTGTACTCTGCCAACTTGAGCAGATAAGCTGTTCAAGATGCCCTCTACTTCATGGTGTGACATTACTATGCATGACTGTGTAGCATGTGGCTTGTATTCCACATTGCTGTTGCCACTGCTGAAATGCTCCATCTACTGCTTCAGTGTGCTCACTCACACTTTAGTCTTCACTACTGTTTGGGTAATGTTGGTGGATGTCAATGGGTGCTGTATTTTCCACGTAGAGAAATTCAGTGACATACCTTTGTTTTATCTGCACTTCAGTGTCAGGCATAATTTTGTCAGATAGCACCTCTGCTGCCACCTGTTGCATAACAACAAAATGTAGCAGAATATTGGAGGAGGGGCAAACCTATATTGCCATACCACCAGCATCTGCCTCTGATGTCATAGGCCAGCATAATAAAATAGGAAGCGTTGCTTTCAGAGCAGCCCTTGTAGCTCACCTTGTCCATTACATCTCCCATCACTGCTACAAGTGTGAATATCCCATCAAAGTGACTTCACTGCTTGGGTAAAGATGTTATGGACTGCAGTACACTGTACGTATCTGTCTTGACAGTCACGTTCCGCGCTTGCCTAGGCTGTTAAACTGATTCTAATTCACTCGCTTTTGATTCAGCATCATTGTTAACTCTGAGGGCAACTGGGATCTCAGCAAAATATTTAGGAGGGAGAGCTGAACATTTAAGCTGAGTCCTGTGTTAAAGCTGAGCAGCTGAGTCACTTATTTTTTCTTCCATGTTGTTAACTTCTTTCTTCCCTAAGTTGTTCTTTATTGCTGTCTTCAGATCTAGGAGTGTCAGGGAGTAAAGGCAAACATGTGGCTGATCCATTGAAGTTGGTTGATGCCTATGGCTAAGCCTGGTGTGAATTGTGACTGAGGTTTTTACTGGCAGCCTTTGTGATATGTTTTCCAGTTACTCCAAGGCATGAAGTGACAAGTGTCTTCTGACAGGCAGTTGGCAAAGCACAGGGAAATGTGCCTTTTTCACAGTTGTGTTGCCATCTGGCTAAACCAACAATTTTCTTTTTTGGGACAGTTTCCTAGGGAAAAAAAGCTTACTGTAGTTTGCAAGGAGATGAAGGGTCTGGGGTTCTGTAAGTTTGCATAAGGCATGTCCCGTATGGGGAGAACAGAGGAAGAGCACAAAGCAGCAATGAAATGGAATTTGTTCTGGTTATTGATGTTTCAAATGTCTTGCTAAGGATAAAGATTTTTCTCAGAGAGTGGTGTCTTGAATTGCACCCAGGAATAGTGGGAACTAGATTACAGAACCCATTCTAAATTTTTGCCCTTCAGGTGCCACAAGGACAAGATTCTTGCAATCTTTGTTTATTCTTGTGAGCACGTTCATTGACAGCCTTGCTAAGAAGGAAGAGGGAAGATGTATCAGTAAACAAAGACCAAAAAAAAACAAAACAAAACACCAAAAGAATAACAAAAACAGATCAATCACAACAACAAAGATAACAAAAAAGGAAGCAACTCTAACTTCATCAACACAGAATGCAGTTGGCCACTCCTTGTGTGGAATCTGGTACTCTGCTCAAGAAGAGGTCATCGTTTCTGACACTTAACACATCCAGTGTTGTCAGCGTTTCTTATATCACCTCTCTACTGCTCATCCATCCCTCTCTGCTGGCTAAAAATCACAAAACACTCAGAATGTAAAACTCCAAGTTCTTTTCTCTACTGGTCAGATTCTCTCTTGAGAGTCTTTAAAGGCAATTTGAAGGGAGGAACTGGGTTTTTGTTTTTGTTTTTTTTCTTTTTTGTCAGTGAGCATCAAGTGTCCAAGTGATGTTTCAAGGATAAAATAGGAAGAGAAGTAAGCTTCCCTGTGTCACATTTGTCAGTGTGTCAGGAATTATTATAATAAACAACTTGGCAGATTGCCCTGCCTGTCTCTTAATCCCATGAAAGTGTTTCAGCTGAGGGGAGGAGCTATAAATCAGAAGAAAGTGAAGTGTGAATATGTTTTTTGAATCCTAAGCCAAACTCCTTCTGAACTTTATTTTTCAGGCTTAGACCGTGTGTTTGGTAGTTGCTTTCTTTCCTACTCCTAAAGAGTGTCTCTCATTCCACCCTGTTACAGAGGATGCTGTGCTAGGCAAGGTTGGGTCTGATGCTGTCTTTCCCAGTACAATATGACAAGAAAGCAAGGGGGGGTTATTGCGAATAGTTGGTGCTGTTTCTTTAGTTGGCCCACTTTTTTAATGGTGTAATGGTCACACATCTTAATGGTATAAAGTTAGGTAGAAGCAGTAAATTTTTAAAAGCTAAATAATTGACTCTTTATTGCACTAGTGCTCTTGTTAGAGTAAACTGATGGTACTAGCTGCTTTAACTATCTGCCCAATGCATACAAAGTTGTATTTCAAAAGGTATGCATTTTACATACTCCTGGAGCAGACTTTATATAACAAGTTTACAAGCCACTTTACAAAAATAGTATGTGTTTAATACGCTAAGTGAATAATCTTCAGTAGACTTTTGAAAATCATAAAATACTTCAATCTTTTTTCTTACTAGTAGTCTTTTCCAAAAAAGGAAATAAAGTCGAAATACTTTTGCTAAGAGTCTTTTGGCACAAGTACAACATGTGATATATTACATTTAAACCTTCAGTTCAAAGATTTATTTTTGAAATTGTTGTTGCTGCCACTAGAAAGAAGATCCTTGCTGTGGCCCTTTAATCTTTATGATTCCATCCAGTTTTCACACTACATTATTCCATCTCTGACTTTTCCATGGTCCTTACTTTCTCAAGAAACAAAATGTTGTACCACTACATTCAGGTGTTTTTCTGTTTGAACAAATACTTTTTTTATTTTAAGTGTGTTAAAGCAAGGCTAATGTTTCCTGATATGAGGTGCTTGACAGCATTATCAGAGTGGTACTGACCTACTCTGATACCTGTGTGTGCTACATACCAGATAAGGGGCATTCAGAACTTCACAATGTTTTTTTTTGGCCCCATTCATAGTGCAGCTACCCAAGCAGCTGTGCTAGCAAAAGTGTGGCAGTGGGTTGTGGGGAAGGAATGTAATGCCACATTAGCAGTGCTGCAAAGCTGTGAAGATCCTGGTCTAACTTGTACAAGTCATAGAGGTACCACAATCTGCAAATAAAGTGATCTTTACTTCTGGAAGATAGATAGGAGCACCTGTCCTTGTGCCTTGGGTCCTCTTTCTTGCTCAGTAACAGACAAGGAGAGAACTGCCCAGTGCATGGCATGTCACCACTAGCACATGATAAGTGAGCCCTGGCAGCAGCTGATCTTGTGGCCAAAGTACTGTTGTGCATGTCAAGATGCATGCCTCTTAACAATTCCATCCTGGAGCTAAAGTTTTGTGGCTCTAGGTATGTAATCTCAGCCTCTGTGCCTGTGTATAATCCTATTCCTTTTGGTTTTACTTTATAAGCTTTCTGGAGCCGAGGAAGGGGGGGGGCGGGAACAAGAACTATTTCACTGTTGCTTATGGGAAGATGCTAAGTGGAAGATTGTGTGCTACAGTAGTAGGAACTTTCAGGTAATATGGCTTTTGCAGAGCCACAGCAGCTGACTGAACATAAATGTGCATCAGGAGTTCACTGACAAGCTGATGTGGTATTTTAATGGTATGTATGCTTTACACTCTTCTCTACCAAACACATTCATAAATTAAAAATATGGATTGTATAACTGTTGTGGCCTATCCATTATTATTCATCCCAGGACTGTTCTCTCAAGGTGAAAATAGATAGGAAAGGACTGTTACTCATTCAGAAAGTAGATGGAAAACTTAGTTCCTAGTAAATAAAGCACTGTTCTACTGTGGAGAAACTGATGACTTTGCAACTTCTGTGCCGTTGTTTTCCCCTTCCTTCCCTCCTCAAGCTGGCAATCTCACCTCACTTGAAAACTCTCAACTTCTAAGAAGCAAATAAGCGGCTCTTTGTTCTTCTGTTACCTGCTGGTTGTATTGCTTTTATTTATAAGAAGAAAAGAGCCAGAGGTTAAAAAATGCAAACAGTAAAACATCATATGTTCAAAGAGATTCTCTTAATTCATCACTTAGCAAAGGAAATAAAGGCAGGCTCCCTAGCTAACAGAATTATTTTTGCTTAGGGTTATTTGGCAGAAAATCCGTCATTCTCTCTCTCCATTTATGAGTTTTTCATATTGGCTTATACCCTTTAGCAAGGGTCAGTAGGGCATAATATACATGGAGAGTTCAAGTCCCATTTCAAAGACTGAATTTTAATTTTAGTGGATGGTTTATTTTTAATACCTTTTGAAAATTAAAGCTGTTTATTAGATTTGTGTTTGTTTGTTTTAATGACTTTTCAATACTGAAATCTAATGTTCCTTTTATGGACTACTTGAATAGGAATAGTTTGCTCGGATGTTTCCATCGTGTCAGTCTAACCCTTTTTTTTTTTCTAATTTATTTTCTGAGTCTTTATGAATCTACAGGCAGGAAGAATTTGTTTTCTAAGAGCTTTTATAATTAAATTGTTAACCATGTACAAACATGAAGGGGGAAATACTTATTTCTATGCGTGTATTTTGTAAACTTAAACTTCAAGGCTCCAGAAAAATCAGTGCAAATGTGAAACTTGATAAGAACATAAATGTGTATTTCCATTTTTTATTATGGCAATTATAGTTGGCAGTATTTCAATATAATCTCCTGTATGTTTCTACTTACCAGCATTGCTTTTCATTTTTTTTCCATATGTGTGTGCACACAAAGTGCTCAGTTTCAGAAAGAACTTTTGGAGCAGAGCTCAGAAATGTTTTTTCTTCTAGTTCTGTGCTATCCTTTGTACCAGCCCAAATGAAGTAACGTTATTTTCTTAGGAAAGGTATCAGATATCTCTTCAGATAATCTTGGGAGAAAAATGCACATCAAATTTTATTTGCAGGGGTTTTGCCTCTCTTTATGAAGTAGTCTATGATAAGAGGCAATATAGAAGAAGAATGCAGTGATTTCTCAGAAAGTATGCTGACTTCAAATTCTTATTTTTAGTATTCAAGTAACTAACTATATGTGCTATTCTATGCTGAGAATTTCTAAATATTTTTAAATGAAAACAGTGTTTCTCTTCAAAAACATAAACCAGGCTTTGATCTCATGCCTTAAAAGAAAGAAAGTTAAAAATATCACATATTCACTTCCATGGAAATTTATTTCTAAACCATTTCTAAAAATTAATTAGATTGCATGTAATATTAGACTATATATGGCTAGTATGATTTGTTAGTGGGAAGAGTGTTGATTTGATAAATAGCCAAAGTGCTTTTGAAGGTCAGATATTGACAGTATTTGAAAGCATTCAGCATCTGTTTTCTGATTGTATAAAATATCCTAGGTGGTATATCAGTTTGCTGTTCTGACCTTGTCATTATGGATATTTTCGTTTTTCAGTTTTATGTAAATGCTATGTAACTAATATAATTTGATAGAGAGAATAGATTGGATTCAAATGCAGGAAGAGAAAATGTGGGTTACAACTATTTTTAAACTTTGAGCAGCCTATCTTTATATGCTGGGTCCTTCTCTAAGTCTCTTTATACTTACATTCTGTGCTGGCAGCATTATTGAAGCTGACAAACTCAAACTTCTCAACTTTGCTTCCTGCAGTAATAAGACCCATGCTCGTATCGCCAGCTCTGACTGCAACCTCTAAGTGAGAATGTAGCTTTAGGGATGGAACAGATGCTTTACATGCATGAGGATGCTGCATCTATCTACTACATCTCAAGCAGAGCTCCCAAGAGGCTGAATAACAGCTTCATAAATCAAGGGTTGCAAGTTCAGCTTTTTCTGCAGCCAATTAGAAATTCAATGTAGGACTGGGGGCCCTTTGCACAGAAATATGGGGGAGGGCTGAGTATAAAAGAGCAGCTGGGATGAGAAGATGATGGGCAATTAAGAAGAGGAACTGAAAAAATATGTATATTAATAAATTATAATGTTCACCAAAGAAGGCTCCACTGGTAATGTACAAATATTTCAAAAATGGTAATGGGTAGGTTGCAGTGGGAATTTTGTTGCCTTGATTACATGAATGGTGGTTAAGTAGAGAAATTCACATTAGGCATTAAACAAATGGCTTAGCTGTGAGCAATTGAAAGGATTTGACTTGTAAACTAGTAGAATTATGGTATGGTTTGACTTTTTTGTTGTTTTGTTTTTGTTTTCTGTTGGGAAATCTATATGGGAACATTCTCTTCCACATGGGATTTGTTGGTGTGTGACCTTAGTACTGTCAGTCTCCTCAGTCTGTGGCTCCTTCTATAAGATAGATTACATACATACGCACACATATGGTTCAACAGACACAATTACTTTCCACAGCAATTTTAACCAGCTGAGTCTGTTTCCTTCATCCAAAAATTCCAGGAAAAACAAATGATTATTAATTGACACAATCCATCAATCTTATACTTTGAGGAGAGATTCAAATGCTTGTCTTGTACAGTGTATTTTAAAAATTTTGGAAATTAAAACCATGCTAATACCATACCTACCAGCAAAAGATGTAGGGAGGCTTACATCTGAAAAGCTTCCATAGGCTCTAGAACTGCTTCTGCTGCATTTATCATGAACATGAATATTTCACAAAGTTTTTGCAGCACAGTGGGCTTACATCACTGGCTTTTTACTCTCATCTGCTCCTTTCTGGCCTATGTTGTATCTTCTCACTGCCAGGCATTTTTTCCCATCTCCTTAACAGTACTAAAAGTATGTGGTGCTTTATCTCTTTGGAAAATCATTCCAATATCTTAAATAGTGGATGTGCTTGAAACACATATTGCACTCTTGGTAGAATTTCCACCAGCAAAGAGCTCTCCTGCTAAGCTCTCCATGTGGCTGTCTGCAGCAACTTAAATCCCTTGCATTGGATATTGCACTGGGTCATCTTTTCACCAAGACAAACTGCTAGAGGATACCCCTCCTCATGAATTTCTGAACCATGGCTCAGTAGTTTAGGCAAGAACAGTGATGAAGGCATCCCTCCCCAGGCCTGTCACGAGGGGAAGAAGTTTTGTCTTCTAGCAGAGGTTAAGTGGAATTAAAAGAAACCCACAGAACTAGCTGCTCCTTCTAGCAGGAGGATTCACTGGATGTGTGTGCTGAAAAGATAACATCCAAGTTGTGGATGCAATCATTATCATAGGAAACAGTCACTCCTGTGATTTTAGAAGAGCAAAGTGAGGAAAGCATGAGCTTTAGTAAGGAATCTAGGGGACTGGAGGAGCTTTAACAGAGTGGCAGCCCAAGGCGAATAGTTGCATGTGTTATGAGGTAGATTTACACCGAAATGATTGATGACTTGATGCCTAGCATGCCTCGAGTGATTGCATCTAGTGACAGCAGCATTGATCATTCTGATCTGGCTGTTCTTTGTTGTGTGGCATCCGCTGCAGCCTCAGCGGACACCACTCCCCACTATCCCTGTGCAGGCACATTTTGTTTAGCACCAGGATGAGGAGGACTGTGTGTTGGCCAGTAAGGTGATTGCCTGACCCTGCCTCACCTGGAAGGCACATGGAAGCCTAGCAGTGGTTAGTTAAGTGGATTTTGTCTCTGAGTTGCAACAGGCTTTGAGGATTCCTTGAGTAGCTGCAAAATGTGTATTCAGCCTTTTCTGCCTTGATCATCACTCATAGCCTGATTGTTTTCTGAACAGCAACAGAAATACGCAGCATCTTCCAAACCACATGCTGAAGTATGCTATCTGGAGAATAAGCTCTTTTTCTTCCCTGCTGTCCTGCTTTATGAATCAGCACGATGTTAGTGCTAGGACAGGTGTTAATCAATCGCCCTTTGAAATGGGTAGAATGCTCCAGGGAGATCTTCATGCTCTCTGCCCACCTCTTGAAGCAGGCATTTCCTAATGCTTATAATGCGGGGCATGTTCCAAGTGCATTTTCCGTAGCTCTTCCTGGGGGAGCGGGAGAAGCCAAAATCTTCAACAGAGAGCAGATGATGAGAGATGTCTTTGGGGCTGGAGTTTCAACCAAATGTGTCTTTTAAAAGGGAGAGTAGACGAAAATCTTGTGGTAGGATATGCAGGGAAACAGTCCAGTTGTGATGAAGCTTCGGGTAGTACTGCAGGTGAAATAAGTTATACACTTCTTACAGTTTGGGAATTGTTAGAGAATGGCCTTAAATGAAGATCCATCAGTGCTGCTGTTAATCATTTCATGCAACTCCAAATAAAAAGAAGTGGTGAGGTTTTAATTTTGTAATTACTGGAAAGCTAATAATTCTTTGCCAAAGGCCATGATGATCTCTTAAGGATGAGATAATGTAATTGTCTAATTCCTATGTCATTAATTGTGCTCCATTTTAGAAACATGGTCATCTGTCTTATGAGCAAAAGGATATTTTGTTACTTCAAAAGAAACGTGTTATGAATGGTGAAAGGCTGCAATCTGAAAATCACAATTCTTTTGTTTGAATTTGTCTGGGTCATATTGTCACATTCATGACCATGAAAAATGAAGGAGATCTGAAAAGGAGGAACTGTTTAAATTTGGTAAATATACTGAGTATGCATTCAGTAGTACCTATGTAGGAGCGAATACAACATATGAGTAATGGGTCTTTGCATGACTAGGACACAGGAGTTAAGAAAAAGTAGGTGTGAAACCCACCAGGCTTTGCGGAGGGACTTGGAGTAACATGAAGCCACATGCAGCTCTCTGCATTTATATTAGAATGAATTGTTTGTGGTTATAAGACATCTTCAGCTTCTTTTTAATCTCCAGTAATAAATCTAAATAATGAGTTTATTACTAGTGAGCTGTGAGAAGACATCAGATTTTACATTCAAAATGTTAGAGCATGGTTTGACAAGGTGGCAAGCAACAAATTAACAGTTTGGCACTGTTGAAGTGGGGCTTTCCCTCCCTTCCTTCCCTGGCTTCTGCTGCTTGTTTGAGCATATTCAGACACTTGTCTGGTCTCACATGAGCTGATTCAAATCTAACCCAGTGGGAAAAGAAACTGCTATGTGTTTTTCTGTTTGTTTGTTTTCTGGTTAGCAAATTCCAACAGTTTATCTTCCCATTAGATGCGTGCCAACAACCTGTGAGAAGTCCAGACAGTGGGGAGTGGAGGAAGGCAGAATAGCTGGGAGGGAGCAGAAATGCCCCTTTTCAGCAAGGCAGGATACACATTTAGTTCAGCCACGGTGTCAGACCATGCCCTAAATTGGTGTGGTGTAGGTAGAAGTCATCTGTTGCACTTCTGTGTATTTTCAAGAGAGGGAGGAGGCAGGCAGAGCTGGGAAGATGTGCAGAGCATACTTTATATCGCACGGTGCTACTCCTCTCAGCTCCTGTGGTTTTCAGTCTTGATTTTTTGTCCCCTGAATTTTAAATCCGGCATATGCAGCATACATATATAAGCAGGCCTGTAAAACCCACAAATAGGAATTGTGTCCTTAATTGTGAGAGAATCAAGATTTACTTGCAGAAAATAAAGTGAACTTTCTGCTAGTTTTCTGTCTGTAGCCTGGGAATAATCTGCACAAGTTATTATGCGTATTCATTTGTCTAATCATGGGATGCTCTTGGAAAACACTAACTGCTAACAGTAATTGGTTCTTAAAATGGCTAACCACAAGAGGTTGTGCTATAGCTTTTAGCTCCTTATTTAATACTGTTCTGCATTTAAATGTTAAGATTCAACATTTTTTGGAAAAAGAAATATTTCTGAGTAGAAGCTCAAAATAACATGTTGGGGGTCCCAAGGGAATGAGCAATTAGCTGAAGAGTTATCCTGGAGCCAAGCACCCTGTGTGGTGCTTGCTCTTAGGACAAGAGACAGAGTGCTCCTGCCCTTTGGGAAAAGTCCTTTGGAGGATGACAGCACAAGCCAAACTGCTGGCATCACAATGTAGGATTGTGGAGTACTTGAATGTAAATCTTTGTTTTCAGCTGACATGTTTTGGTTTTATGGAGAAGTCAAAAATTTTATAGATTTTACTCCAGATAAATTTTTATCAGCAGAATTCTCTCTGTCAGAGCCTGAGAACTGCAGCTTGCTGGTAAGTGTCGGGACAGGAGGCAGACATTTCTAGCACCTCTTTCAAGGGCTGTTTCTGCATTGGATTGCTGTCTATATGCCACAGTAGAGACATCCACACAGAGTCTTGTGTGAATGGTAATCTAATATTGAACACAAGCTCACTGTCATTTCATCTGCTTTCAGAGAACCAAATCCATTCTGCTCAGGGCTTCCATCATGGAGCTGTCAGATTGTGATGCTTTTGACATGAGGTGCCAAAGCTCCCATATCTGCTGGTTCAGTCTATTCCATTTTCTCCTAGGCCTCGTTGAAACAGTGGGCAAAGCTACAGCATATATCTACCAGAGCTAATTGAAGCTTTTTTCTTCCTGAAAAATGCTTAGCCTTAATATAGGCACGTGCAGTTTTCTACTGTTGGACTTTGTGTCCAGTGGTGGTAGGAACAAGTGTCAGTGTTGTATGCTGTCCGAGAATGCATCAGAAGAAAAATCAACAGGAAAACCAGGAGCAGGGTGTAAGAAAGGGAAAAATATCTGTTCCATTCCAAAATCAGTCATAATAATTTCTGTTCAGAAAAATTGCCAGTCAGAATGAATAGACATCCCTACCTATTACTAACAAAGATGTGATATCCTGTTAGATGTCACAGATCATCCTAATTTATTTTGGCAGTTGTGCACGTTTTTCACTTAAACAAGAACATATCAGTACAGTACAGTGAGCATGCCTCAAGCTTTGGGTTCACAGTTCATGTGCTTCTGTGACTTTGAACTCTTCTTTTCCTGAGTACCAGCAGACAGCTGCACCAGAACAGATATGTTTACATATGGGGACTAAATGGCAGCTCAGAGTTTCCATTTCCTTTTACATTGTTCAGGAATTCAGACTCACAATTCTTGTCCTAAAGCTTCACCTCATGTATATGCATCTGACTTAGCCCTTTACAGTACGAATGTTTTGTACTGACATTGATTTGTTGACAGAAAGTGCTGACTAGTGAGAAGTTACTTTCACTAGAAGTTAGTCTCAGTTTATATGAAATTTGATTGTCAATGAAATCACCTTAAAAAGGGGAAAAATCAAAATTCCAAAGTCACTTTCTCTAAGGGTTTTAAGAAGTGGGTAAAAGTAAAACTAATACAGGACTGCTTTGTGTAGATACAGCACGATATATGTATTTTTGGTGGAGAAAATATTACGTATTTTATTAGGCATGGCTGTGAAATCTAATTAGCTGCTTAAGCCATGACACTGAGTATTTAAGCTGTTGTTCTGCATAGGTGATAAAATATTCCCAGATGTGTTCAGCATGGCGGTAATTCCATCAAGAGGTTATGGTAATTACAAACAAGAAACAAAACCATCAGAGTGATTTGTTCATTTGCCTGAACTCTAAAGTGGAATTAGAGACTTCAGCCAACAGTATAAATTGTGCAGAGAGGAAATCCTTGCTCTGACTTTGTGCTGCCTGGCAGACTTCATCACCTCTTTTGCCCAGTTCCACATTTATGAGCTTTTACTTCCTCTTTCATACCTGATTTGCATGTTTCACGTTTTTATTGTGAATGAAAGCTGTGGTCTATTGATTATTTTGGTAGTTGAACTGGGTTAAGTAGATGCTGTGAAAGTGTTCTGTAGAAAGCTCTGTAGCAGTTGTTGTGTTTTGCATACTGTTACTTTGAAACAAGATCCCATGAGTTACTCTGATGTGTGAGAATGAGCTCAGCTTTTGGTTGCCCTCATGTGCATCTCCTACCAGAAGAAATTACTTGAACTTACTGGAGTGTTTTGATTTATTTCTGATATTTATTTCTGATTGAATTTATTTCTGAGGATGTGTAGGTGTGTGCTAGATCGCTAGGTTTCACGTATGGGCCATCATGAAAAGTAACCTAATGGTAGTGTGCTTCCAATACATGTAATTTTAATTTTTGACATTCTGATGTTCACTATGATACTTATGCATTCTATGTGACCATGTAGCAAGACAATCCAGAGAGCTGTAAAGGCTGAAAATTATGCCCAGAAATTAATCTTTTAGTACTGTCTAAATCATTGTCCAGACTTAGTGCAAGGGGGAGATTTGCAACAGAAGGCAAGGCCTGGGAACATAGCAGCCCTGAGCTTCATTGGCTATGTTGCATTAGGATTGCTGTCTCAGGCAAGCACTGAACTGCAGATACCTGTGTTTTTCCTCTGGGCTTGCTGGAGGTGAATCATTTACCCCTTTACTTTCATCACAATTACTGTGCTTGTCAAGAAGAAATCAAAGCAAGCAATTCATGTCATGCCAGCATCCTCGTCTCTGTTACAACAAGCCTCCTTTAAGACAGTAGTCTGGGCAGCAGACCTTTAGGGGACATCAGGGGACAGGGCAGTGGGATGCTGATGCTGGGTGGTGGGGCTGTGTTGCATGGCATGATGTGGGGGCTCGACACCCAGAATTCAACTGCTGCAGTTGGTGAGGTAACTGCGCTCTTAGTTGTCTGACATACTTTGAGAAGTACACAAAAGAGACTATCATTCTTAAAGGTAATTATAAAATGATTAAAAACAATAGCAAAAAACCAACCCTGTTCAGACATGCCATAGGAGTTGCATCATAAACTTCCCTTTAGATGAGGTATATTCTATCAAATCCACTTCTGCTTAGATAGGTGTTGGTTCCCAAAATCTTCATCAGAACACATACAAACCGTAATTACCTCCTCTTCAAAAATCATATACAAGAAATGATAACAGGAACAAAAGAACCCATGTATTACTTTGCGCACCTCTTCTTTCATTTAAAATCATTAACTGTTTTATCTCACAAACCCTGGATGTAGACCAGCTTGATGCTTCCACTTGATGGTCCGTATTTGTTTTTCATTGTTGCTTTAATTTGAAAGCAGGAAACAGTATGAAAGTAATTGTATTAAGTGTTTTAAAATATAATAGCTTGGCATATTACTCCATCTTCTCCCTATTCCTCAGAGGAAATAAAATGGACTTAGTAGCTTTAATCCAGGCAGCTTTTATACTGCATCCTATTTCCTTCCTCGCATTTGAGAAAGCGCTGACTTTTCTTTCCAAATTGAGAAATCCCATTTACAGCAGTCATTCTGGTCACTGAACACCCACGTTGTATTCATTTCTGCAGTTCTGCATTGTTTGCGTGCATCAAGTTTAGGCAAGTCTACATTTTGCCCTCCATATCAAAGGAAAGCATCACAGAGCATCAAGATATACTTGTAGAGCTAAGTGGATAAGTTGTCTTGGTGTTTGCCCAGGCTTCTTGGGGCTGTGTGAAGGGAGTCTGCACCTCGCTGGAGCCCTGACGTGCTGCGTGTGCCATTCTGGCTATCCCTGCTTTTTGCTCTCTGAAAGGTAGGGAAAGGGGAATCCCAAGTCTAAGGAAAATTGGCACTTGTAAAAGCTTGTCATAGAAGGGATTAAGTCCCTGGAAACTTTGCTTGAAAATGTTAGGAGACTGCTGCATGTATATGCTGGCAACATCTGTAAGAGAGAAATTATTTTCCCACCCTCTCAAGTACTTGGTAGTTTATCTGTTGTTTATATTAAAGATGGATTGTGCTTATATATTCCTGACAGAGCTCTCATTAATCACCTTGTGCAGTGTAAGAGAATGGAGAAGAAGAATGGAGGTTACTGAAAAGTAGACGTGATCACTCCTGACATGAGCTTTGCTATTTGTGCAACTCCTTTTGTTGTTGTTGCTTCTTTGTTTGATGTGTCTATTTTTTTCAGGGCTATTCAGAAAAAAGATAATACATTTATTGCAGTGTTGTTGGGGGACATGTTTGCTGTGCTACTGTCTCAAGAAATTTCTGCTCCTCCTATGCCCGCTGTTCTTTTTTTCTGGCTCTTGCTTCCTTCCCCAACCCCAACGGTTTCCTCCATTGGAGCAGAGCATTCTAGATCCTTGTTTCAGCCTGTGCCAAGCAAAGGGCTGGAAGGGACTGGTGGCATGAGAACAAATGCACTAAAGCTTGGGCTTTGTAAAGCCCATCAGCTGCCAACAGAGAGACCTTCTTCCACAGCAGCAGTGCCGGTCTGGAAGCATCCTCTGTGGCCCTGCCAAAGGCTTCCAGCCCTGAAGTGATCAGGCAGTTGCTTGCGATTCCTTTCAAAGCGTAGGAATACAAGGTGCTGGCAAGGGGGAGAGGCTGAAGAGGAGTTCACTGAGTTTTGCATGCTGATTGGGGTTTGGGTTTATGTGGACACGTTACTGGCCCTGCTTGGAGTCAGGTCCAGAAGCCCTTGGAACACGTATTTTACCACTCTGGCTTGTCTGTTTGAAAGCCCCTTCACACCTCCCAGAAGCATGCTTTAATCCCGTGTCCTAATGGGAAATAGTTACAGTGGAAAATTTTCAGCCAGTACTAAATCTAATTCCTTGCATTTCTGAATTGCTGTATGCTTATGTTTGCCTAGTAAGAACAACTTTTGGGGATCTCAAAAGAGGCAATTGAAGTAATTGATATTTGACAAACCAGAGCAAATTAGCTCTGAAGAGATTGTCATTTGATACAGATTATCTTCTATTTTATCTCTGTTTCTACTGAAAATGCTTTCTTTGGCATATCCTAATTCTGCACAGATTTTTCCCCGTGTCGCACTAAATTAATGTCTGGCAGCTCATTAGTGCAAAGTCCTCTTAGAGAATTCACTTTTAGTAACAGAGAAAAGAGACTGATACATGACTGTAGATGCTGGTTTGTGTTTATAATTAAACGTCCATTCCACAAAAGAAAGAGATGACCAAAAGTTCAGCAAATCCAGTGGAATTTAGATCAATTTGTTGTGGTGGAAGCATATTTTCAGTGAAATCAAAGGAGAAGAAATAAAGGAAATCAAATATATGAATTTTCAAACATTTTAAATAAATTTAATTATACAGAAATAGCCATTTTGGTGAGCTAGATGTTTGTAAGAAACTTTGATGTAAACTAAACTGGATTGCTTGTATTTCTCCCCCCACCATGTGACTTTTGGTGGCATATTGTACATATCAGGAGTAAGAGAATTTATTTCTGAGTTGGGAATAGTTTTTTAATCAGGCTCAGTAATATAACTAGACCTCTATTTGAAAGCTTATCCAAAAATGAATACTGGTGTATATTTAAAAGCACTATATGGTAACGTAGATGTATCCCCCCATGTTTAACCAGAAGCATGTTTTACGTGTGGTTTTGTTTTGTTTTTAATGTTTAACAGTAACTGAAGCTGGCTTTGGTGCTGACATTGGGATGGAGAAATTCTTCAACATCAAATGCAGAGCCTCTGGCTTGGTTCCCAGTGTGGTTGTACTTGTTGCTACAGTGAGGGCTTTGAAGATGCATGGAGGTGGGCCAAGTGTAAGTTTGTCACCTTTCTTTGAAGACAGAATCATTGGTAAAGTTTGAAATATGTGAAATATCTTCATTTAAGAAATAATAGGGGTAGTTTGTGGAGCACTAATTAGATATAGCCTCCAATTTAGTTCACTGTGTAGTTGTTGCCTCCAAAAGTACTGCAGGAATGGAAAGGCATGGAAAAGGGGAGGAACGAAAGTTCTGAAGAAGTACTACATCTTTTAAGAGAGGGAAGTCTGGTTGTATGGAGGGGAAAAAAAGCTAAAAAATGTATACTTTTTCTTTTCCCTGCACATGGAAATAGTGTTTCTAGGTGCACTGAAGTAGACACAAGATGGAAGGTTGGCAGATAAGGAGGAACAAGAAGAGAGTTCAAGGTGCAGTACGTGAACGGAAGTAGGGAATGTTGTTAATGAAGGTTTTGGGATTTCTTTCACTGCAATCACGGGAACCCATTCTGTCCTTTTAATCTGCTCAGGGGGTGCTAAAGTAACTGAAGCAAGTGTGCCAGTGTTTCCTCAGTGTATCCAAAGTCAGCAGTGTATCAATTTTTGCTCTTTAAGCCAAGGTGACACTTGTATAGATTACTGATCCTAGAATTACTCTGAGGTCATGCAATTAAGGCGAACTCTGCTAGCCAAACAGACAATAAACTCCTAAAAATACTGTTCTGCTCAGCAGCATGGAAGAGAATGATGCTGCTAGGAAAACAGTCTGAGTAAAAATTCTAGAATTTCCTTCACAGCCACAAAACTGTGGGCCATGTGGTCATTCTTATAGCAGATCCTCTCATAGAGCAGAGGTTTCCCTTTTTCAGTTTTTAAATTTGACATAATTTTATAACGTCTATCATTTTAGACCACTTCTAATGCAAATTTTATTTTAAAATAAATACTAAAATAATTTGTCTTTATACATGGAGGAACATTTCTTGTGCTTTATCGCTCAGTCTAGCAAATACATTACTTGAATGACTTTTTAGTGATCTCTATTTCTGAGTAGAGATTTCATTTAGTTATGTAATACATCATAGAGGCACCCAGAGGGATGGATATTTTAACTGCCGTGGACCAAGACCAATGCCTGGGACAAGAGTGACCAAGTCCAATCTATTCGTCTCCAGTCATACTCTATATCTGTATTTCTTGCTATTGTCAATAATTACATCACCCCCAGAGAAAATGTTCCTCTTACAGACTGTTTGTGTTAGATATTCATTTAGCCAGCTATTGTTTTCCATTGTCTTTGCATTGCTGGTGCATTATTAAGAATGTAGAACAGGGTTCTGGAATCATAGAATGGCCTGGGTTGAAAAGGACCACAATGATCATCTAGTTTCAACCCTCCTGCTATGTGCAGGGTTGCACCTGCAACCTTGGCGTTATGGTCTCTAATAAATCTTCTTCAGCTAGTTGCTGAGTCTTGCTGTTTTAGATGCAATGGGAGGTTTTCTACTCTCCTTGTATCAGTGTAACTTTTAATAAAATAGAGGCTGCAATCAAACTGTGACATTTGTGCAATGTATAAGAAATAAGCAAAAGTGCATTTCTGACTGTTTAGAGTTATGATATATTTTATTAAATCTGTAATGACTTCAATTACTATTGCAGGTATCTGCTGGTGCCCCTCTGAAAAAAGAATACACAGAAGAGGTAGGAGGAGCTTTTATAAAGCTTTTGGAGAAGCCTCGGGTTTGACCATAACATGCTCTAATGCTAACACTCAGTAAATACCTTTAATGAGCATTGCCAACAATTAAAGCCATTTAAACTTTCCGCAAGACACTTGGTGTTATCCTTCCTGTGTGTGCTGTGTGTGTGACTGCATGGTAGATTGTGCTGAGGAACTGAACCAGCTGAAATATAACTTTTCAGTAAATTTTCCAGCACCATTAAGTTTTCGGACTGATCAGCTCTTCATTCCAGTCCATCTGGTAGCCTCAAGCAGTTCTGGCATTCATGGCACTGCAAGGGCCAAGTAGTGCAGGGGTCAAAGACACTCCCTGAAATTCATGGCAGTTTAACACTTCCATTAAACTTCAGGTTGAATATGACCTTGGCTCTTTAAACAAGAGTGGATTCTTCAGGTTTGTTTTCTATGTCTCTTTATTGTGTTTTAACATCCACACCCTTGTGACCAGTTTTGGTAACATCTGTGTCCATGGTATTTCTAGGAATCTCTGGGGAAGCCTTTGGTCAGAGTAGAAAGGGAAGTGGAATAGGCCTACGTGAAACTGCCCACAAGCCATTTTTTGGTATCATTTGTATCAACTGACAGCCTGCCATCATCTGCACTGTCTTCTCATGTCCCAGAAAAAAGCAATGCAGTCATGTACAAATGTTGGTTGCTGCATAGACAATTATGTCTAATACTTATTAATTTAAATACAAATTAATAAGTACCAAAATGTTTTGTCTGGAAGCATTTTACTTGCCCA
Source organism: Perdix hodgsoniae (assembly GCA_035772895.1). NCBI lineage: Eukaryota > Metazoa > Chordata > Aves > Galliformes > Phasianidae > Perdix > Perdix hodgsoniae. The sequence continues at coordinate 3,193,050 of JAPSGF010000004.1, forward strand.
CAACTGTCATGATCAGCATTGTTTATGTTCAGTTTAATTTATGGAAAATTCTTTGGCAGGAGCTGGCTTGATGTATCTGACCATTTCCATCACTTTGTGTTTAATTGCATAGAACCTCCAGCTGGTAGCTGACGGCTGCTGTAATCTTCAGAAACAGATCCAAATTACTCAACTCTTTGGGGTTCCCGTTGTGGTTGCTCTAAATGTCTTCAAGTAAGTTTATTTTTTCATTACCCTTGTAAGTAAATCCACAGGTCAAATTTCACACTTTTTTTTCTTGATTTGTGAATGAAGCAGCTTTGGCATAAATAAAAGTAACCGTTGAAGAATTATTATTAATTTCCATCATTAATATCCTTTGAATCCTTAGATTGTTCTTAAGGTTTAAAATGACAAAAGGTATATAATGTTATGGAGTTATCAATATTCATGTTAATCAGTTACAACAATTTTAATAAACATTCTTGAAATGTAAATTCATATGCTGTACATAAATGCATTGTGTATATGTAAACTTATTTTAAAAATTCCTGTACAACTGCTGATGCAGAGTAAGACTAAGTGTGTGAGATCATAAAATAGAAGTAATTAAAACAGAACTGTTTGGTTGGCAGAACTGACTCGCCTGCTGAGGTTGATCTTGTGTGTAAGATTGCAAAGCAGTCTGGAGCGTTTGATGCTGTACCCTGCAATCACTGGTCGGATGGTGGTAGAGGAGCAGTAAAATTAGCTCAAGCTGTGGAAAAGGCAGCCAATCAGAAAAGCAGTTTCAAATATCTATACAATTTGGAGGTAAGTTATTTTATTTTAATGAATGCATATTGCATTGATTTAAAACAAGCACATTCCAACAAAGCTATCTAGCATGCTTGGGAAGTGGCTTGGCTTGGCTTGGCTTAAAATCACAAAGACAGGAGAGAATAAGCAATCTGCTGCTTGTCTGATCAGTAGTGGAGAATATCTGTAGTACTCATTACTTAGAGCATTAAGTCATATTTTGGTAAGCTTATATTTAGCATAAAAATATGTCTGTGGACAGAACTTCCATAACTATTGTTTGAGAATTCACAAAGATCTTATATGATCTTGACAATCACCTGTAATTTCATTTACTGCCTCACAGTCATGGGTAGTGCAGTGATTTCTGATTCTCTGAAGCAATTCATACCCTGTAAGAGATGTTAGAGCATGTATGCACTACACATTTGTCCAGGCACAGAGGCTAACATAGAAGCACTGTCTTCACCAGCACCCAGCTGCACGCACACAGCACTCAGAAGAACAGTCTGAGTGACTTGGTCGTGCTGCTCCCCACCTGCTGGTCCGGACTTTAGCCTACTGGTGCAATACACTTTCACACCACAAGGGTCACTCTCGCTGTTGGCACTGGGCCCTCAGCCTATCCAGCAACAGCCCTGGCCCCTGCTCTGCTCCCACTGCTGTCACCAGCACCCAGGAGCCTCTGGAACTCGCAGCTCAGCCAGCTGCTGGCACACACAGCTCTGCTCCTGCTCTCCCCTTCAAAAATCCCATATTTATTAATTTTTTTTTTAAGTTTTATTTGGTCCCAAAGTGCTACTCTTGCTGTGTCCCGTAATGAGTCCTGTACTTCTGTCACTTCTTTAGTTTGTGAAGTTTTTGGAGGAAAGAGTCTTCCCATTGACTCATCTGTGTTGGTTTCTCAGCAGTGACAATGGTGGCATATTCTGCCCTTTGACTGGTCTTAGGAAACAACTGATTCACGGTGTTCTAATTTTCACTGATTAGGTTTTCTCACTAATTACATCACTAGGGTTCCACTTGTCATTGATTATTCCTCTGATCCTTGCCTGGGCTTTGTGTTTAACATGCATAGCTGTTAGATAACCTAACAAAGCACAGCCTTGTCCAGGTTTCAGTTCCACGTCTGATGGAGATTATGCTCTATCCATGCCTGGGAATCTTTGTTATTGCAGTCCTCTGCAAAGTAGCATCACAATGAGGTGAGCAGCTTGCAAAGAATGACTGCCTGAACCCATAGTAGCTCTGCTGTATGGATTACCACAATGCAGGCAGAAATTGTATACGGACATACTGCCTAGAAAGTTGCACAACCAATTTCTTAGGTCCTTCCTAGTTGTCTAAATATAGGTTGTTTCAAATTTGGATAGCAAAATGGATTTCTCTGGCACCAAGGAAGCTCTTGTCAAATTTCAGATCCTATGCCCCAGTTGTCAGGGCTGGTTATTTTCTTTAGTTCTATGAGTACTATGTTTTAACGGTATAACCTCTGCTTCTTTCTTTTTAAGTGGCTGAAAGTTTCTATCTTGATTCTGCTTGCTAGTAAAAAAGTTCAGCCGGAGGTAGATATGCCCTGCTCTTCAGTTTGTCTCCTTCTTGATACATATTACATAGCTGTTGTACCTGTTTTATTTCTTCTCTTGATCTCTCCCGCTATTTTCACAAATGTCAATCCAGCCAACTCTTATTAGTGTTACAAACTGCCTTCATGGAATCAATGGCAGTAACTTGGGATTTTAAGGGCTATGGAGTCTATTCAGGGCTTATTGCCCATGGAACATTTTTACAGCCAAACTGTACAATGTTTCTGCCTTTCTGAGTTTGTCCCTAATGAGATGCACTGGAAACTAAGGATATCATTTTATGATCTTTGAATAATAAAATATATATATTTTTGAAGTTTAATTCAGAAATACATGTAATACTTTTCCCCACGGGACACTTGTGTTACAGAGATAGTAACTTAGCATTTGAGGAATTCCATATTTAAGCTCCTATATTCTATATAACTAAGAATCTTGTGATATGAATGAGTAGAAATGATTGGTAGGGCTGGTCACTGCATCTGTGAAGGAACAAAATGAGATTAATTTCTATTTTAATGTCCTTTCCAGGCACAGCTTCCTGTGCTGGGTTGCGTAACTGGTGTGATTGTAGCACAAGGGAATGAATCACATCTTTACATCACCTTGAAATCACATAACTGAATATGCATATTATAAGCCTCAAAAATATGCTGAAGAGATTTTATAAAAGCATATAAAAATCTTAAAATACTGTAAAAGTCTAAATTCAGGCCAACAAAAGCAGTAGAATGTAAAGTTCGGGCTTCTGTTTCATTCTTAGTGGGCAAAGGATAAGGACTGAAGCAATTGGAGGCAGGAGAGTGAAATAGCAGTGCTATCCGTTTTGAGGTAAGGGAGATCATTTGCACACTGTGCTCACAGAGACATGAAAGAAACTGCCTCTTCCAAGTCAACCTGCCCAGCCGTAGTATGGGCGTAATATGATTTTCTGATGTTGCAGTTTTAAGGACTAAATTCTACTGTTCAGTGGGGTACCTATGACAGAAAAGTGAAGAAACAGAAGAGGTTGTAAGATGGGGTTCAGACATATATTCCCTCTCCATTGTGACTAAAAGTGTGTGTAAGTGCAAGCACGTAATTCTGGCCCTTTTCAGCAATTTCTGCATTTATCCAGTTACTTGAATACTTTCAGGACCTGGTTGCCTCCAGTTTAATGAGGTTTGCAGTTTTCTTCTTTACCCTGTGGAATGTTGAAGAGGGAAATATTCTGCCTAAGACCACTACTGCTTCATTCATATCTCTGTCTGTCTTTTCAAGATTACTCTAGTCTTCCCTTTAATCCATGTCTCCATTAAGTCCTTTAGCTATAATTAGAACAACTCCCAGCAGCACAAACGACTTTTGGAAAAGATTGACACTGCAATAGATTCATTCAGCGTTTTGAAGAAGGCATTATCCTGGATAATTTAGAAACAAAACCCTAACTCCCCTTTATGTAAAGTTGTTTTTACTAGTCAGATCAATGTCTGCAGCAAGCTGTATTACTGGTAGTCAGTCTGGCTTCTAATTACAGATTAGTCCAGGTCAACTGAGCTCTCTTCGGCTTTTCTCCGAAATGACGCGTATCTATTTGTAGTGTTTTATGTAATTTCCAAATCTATCAAAAAAGAAAGGCTGAAAGTTGTTCACAAGCATATATCATGTGAGAAGAACATCTTTCCTGTATCTGTCAAATACTGGTTAAATAAAAAAAAGAGGATTGGCTTTTTTTTTTTCTGAATCCTGAGGTATGTTCATACATCCACACCATGTTTTCCAGCAGTACCCAGGCATATGCTGAATGAACAGTTTTGGACGTTCGACACAACACAGTCATACTGACTCCAGACTCAAGGCTCAACTAAGTGATCCTGTTGAGCATCATAGCATACTATCCTTATCAGAGGACTGTGTAGTGTGGTTATATTTCTCAAAGCATCTCAGTCAGTGTCTTGGTTTAAGCCAAGACAGGATTAATAGCACACGGATGTTTTGGTTGTTGCTGAGTGATGGGAGTGTGCTCAGGGTCAGTGTCAGGTAGGCAAGCTTTTGTTTTTACCCAACTAGCTGATGTTTTTACTGTTTTAAAATATTTTGGATTTTAGCAAGGGTTCATTTGAAATTTAGTAATAGATGAACAAATATTTGTCAGGAGTTGAATTGAGAACATAAGAAGCTTCAAGCATATTTTGAGGGCAGTATCAAATGCAAGAAGCAACATCTGACAAGTAAGTCCAATTCTGTTGTCACTTGAAAAGTGTAAGAAAAGGGCATAAGTAGATAAAATATGCCATGTAATCCTTGCAGTATTAGGACTCACTGTAGTGGGACGGTTGTTCTGGAGCAAGGATGAGATGTTTTATTTGATAGGCTTCTGAATTTGTAACATTTTAAATGATTACTAGCAGTGATAATAATTATAAGCACTGTAGCAGTGTGTGAATTTAATACGGATGTTTCCCCTGGTGAAAACTGTTCCTTCTTATTTTATTGTCATATTGGTTTCTTACTGAACATTTCTCTGTAACTTTTGGAGGATGGTTTTCTTTCAAAGGCCTCTTGAATTCTCTATGAAATAATCTGTGCTTTTAAAAAACGTATACATATATTCATGTTACATATGGAAAATATCAAATAATCAACTCTCTTATCACTGTTGACTTCCTTTCTGGGTTCGCTTTTCTTGAAGTATGAATCTTTAAGTTGCAGCAGAATGCTATTACTCAAAATAAAGTTGTCTGACCCATTAGAAATAAGTTTAGATAACTAAGGCGAGGATAGAAGAGGATGGAAACATATGCATCCTATTCCCAAATTTCTCTGGTTTCAGTGTTTTTTGGGGGGAGGGGAGGTGAGAGCAGAGTAGGGAGGGCTATATTCTGAGTTATATTCCTTGTTCATCTGTGACAGTTGAGAAACCTGCCTTCTTTCACTATGCAGTGCATTGAAACTTCCATACTTTTGGAAGGGGAATGCTTGGGGCCTCTTCTGTTTTCTTTCTGTGTTGAACTCTCACAAGACTGCATAGAGGCCTTCTCAATCAGGGCAAAATGACAGCAGGATCAGTAAATCTGGCTAGTAAGGGGGTTGGCATAATACCTTTAAAAGACTGACATGGCAAATGGCGAAGCCTCAAGTCACTGCATGTATGCTGCAATGAAAGCTAAATAAAAAAATCATAAAGGTCACAAAAGAGAGAGCAAGGAGAAGGGCTTGTTGCAGTCTTCCAAGTTGATGACATCTATTCCAAAATGACATCTATTTTTGCCAGTGCTCTGCCTTTAGTTAAAACAAATGCTGCTCCGAACCTTCTCCCAGTATTCCATTGCATGTTGTTTCTGTGAGCAGAGGGGCAGTCTGATAAACAGTGTCTAACACGGAAGTGCACATGAAGCAAAGGTGTGGAACTGAATTCTTCCTTGTGGAAAAAAATGGCACCCTCTGACATTTATCAACACTTGCTGAACTTTGATGGTGACCAGGAAGTGGGTGTGAGCACTTTGAGAGTGGGTGGAGTGTTCCAGCAATGGCAACAGCAGAAGTGGGTCACCTCTACTGGTGCAGAAGTTTACAAGTGCAGCATGCAGGCTCTTGTCCATGGCTGGTGAAAATGGTGGTGACTAATGGTGGTGACTATGTTGAAAAATAGCGTTTTCTATCTGAGAATTTGATCCATCAAACGCTATCATTGTGCTTCCTATGGAAATAAATAGGAGGCATTACTTTAGAAGTGATCTCTATATCATCACAGGTAAAAATATTACAAGATTAATCTGTGGAAGTTGGTAACACAAATATTTTGGCTGAATGCAGTGAATGGCCTGGCCAGTCTAGTGAACAAAGGAGATCTCTGTCATCTTGGGTCCATATGTGAGGCATGAAGCTTAGTAGCACTTCTGGGAGAGAAATTGAAGCAGTTAGCAACTTCAGCACTCATATTTCTCTTCCCCTTCTGGGAGCATAGCAATAACAGGCAAATCTTGATCATTTCAGCGCCATGGTTTTGTCTGTCTCTGTCACACTGTGGCAAAATGATGTGGGATCATTTCTTTCAGTCGTAGCTTCAGCTGTCAGAGATTGATGTGTCAGTTACAGGGGACTTAAAGGTAGCATCAAAACAAAGGAAACTGACAGTAGTGGTTGTGCATGCATTAGCTTCTCTCCCATCCACCACCAATGGGCTTCAATAACAAGAATGAGTTGTGATGCATGTACTCGAGCACAGTGGTTTGAAGAGGAAAACAGAGCCAAGAAGGACTTGAAGGCCTTTGGTTTAACGTCACTGAGCTCCTGAGAAATGACCTACAGCAGAGCATTTGTCTATTTGCAATCTAATTGTCTTCTTAATACCAGTGCAATTAAGTGGTGGGGGAAATATTTTCTTCTCCTTGTACTGATATCTAAGCATCTAATCCGTCCCTCTGTTCTTTTGTCTTGGATGGACAAAACTGAAGGTTCCTCAATACTTCTGGAGAGGGAATAAATAAAATGATATATGCTACTCACTGAAACTTTTACTAATAGCCAATGAAGATCATTTCTCAACTTGAAACATAGACTGTGCTGCCTTCCAGGGTAAGCTAGTTCTTACATTATTTCCCCCAACCCATTGCTAGTGAGCTGTTTAGCAACAAAGCCACATTAAAGAGGCATTCCATGGGGCTGTACCAGCCTTTTTGTCTCATTCACAAAAGATTGTGGTGGACTCTGGGCACTTTTTTTTTTTTTTTTCCACTGAATTGACTGTTCTGAGATTGGAAGCTGTGTTTGATTCACTCTATCTTTTTCTTTAAGCTCTTGACGACACTGCACTTTTGTGTTTGTTTTTATTATTTTCCTATTTCTTTGTATGAAGAAACTGTCTTAGGCACAGCTGGGATTTCAAAGTTGGAAAATAAATCTCTGAGGCCACAGGCTTAGGTGTTGATTCACAAACCATTTAACTTGACTGAATATGCTTTTCTGCAAATTAAAAAACAAAATCTTGTCTTGTGCCAACAAAGGAAGGGGAGTGCTAGAGATCTGGGAATCCTTCTGTCAGCCACAGGTCTTCGTGAACCAGAATATACATATACTTTAATAAATGTGTTTTTATTTTATCCAAGGGAAAAGCTAGAAGTAGGAGTTTGAATGTGCAGAGTCAGCTATTGTTTTAGTGCTGCACTCTGTCACCCCACACAGCACCTTCAGCCATACTCCCATCATATGTTTTCATTTGGCAGTGTTCCCAAGAAGAGGAATGAGAGATGTCTGCATACTATTTCACTTAGTCAACCAGTGATTCTTTATTATTGCTTTCAGGGAATGCATTATTTGAAATTTTAAATAAAAACAAGTGCCACTGCCTTGAATTTTAAACCATTTTAAGAATTTCTGCTAAAGCACATGCAGTTCAGGAACAATAAATCCAGAGGTTGGTGACTTAAGTAAAACAGTGACAGTATTATAGGCAGTAGGACTAAGGCCAATCTTTATAAAACTTGAAGCATGCAATGTCAAAATTATGAGTGGTAGGGCAGCAGCTTTTATATATTCTATGTTTAAATGCATGTTTTTCAGCAAATCGGAGGTTTTCTGAGGGAATAAATTAGTTTTAAACATTTATATTGTATGACTGTGAAGAGATTCTTTCAGACAGTGTTGCACTGTCTACAGGTATTCAATTTAAGTGATATAACACCATTGCTTATCAGAGTACCTGTAGGCTTTGCTGGGACCTTGCAGAATGAAGACTGACTACAGACTTACAGCTGTTGGCTCTGTTTTTTCAGAGACCATTTTCTGCTGAACCCTATTTTGGTGGGGAAGAGTCAGGAGGAATGTTTAATGCAGAAGGAAGGACCAGAGGTTGTTCTTAGCAGTCTCTGAGATTAGTGTATGGCGAGTTAAAAAGATGAACTCCTTTCTCCAGTAGCCAGACAGCTTGAAGTCAGATGTCCAGATTAGGATGCAAAAGATGGGAAACCCAAGCATGGTCCCTGGTACTGTGGCCTTATCACTTCACATGGTACTGACTGATGGCAGCAGGACTGATGTCAGGTGTCAGTCCTAGCAGAGTATCCCTGTCCCAATGCACTTGTGGTACCCACACACTTCTGTGATCTTTCTCAAACACATCAAGCATTTCTTTCTATAGCAATGGCATTTTGACTATCTCCGTACCTCTGCTTTATACTGGCTTTCTCTTTATAGTTAAATGGTTCTGCGTATTGATTTAAGATAGGTGTATTTTTTTCCTGGATCACTTTCTCCACTATGTGCAGCTACAAAACAGTGGCGCTGCTGTCTAGGTTGTACTGGCACAAAATTGAGTGTGAGCAGCAGGGGGAGGAAGGAACAAGGAGGGGCTGTGCAAGATGTTCTGATGTCCTTGGAAATCCTCATCAAACTTCTTGTGGAAAAATGATAATTCACAGTCTGCTGCCATAGCTGGAAGAAGAGATGAAAAATGAAAGAAATGCTAGAAAAGGCTAACAGGAATGAAAGTTTTATTACGGTACCGTGTGGTATACGTATGCTGTTGATAATGTTAAAAGAAAGAACATAATATAATAAACAGCACCAATTTACTCTAACATCTCTTCCTGTAAGGGAATGGCCTGGAAGTGGCAGCATGGCTGAATGATGACACTGGTGTGATTTAATCTTGGATAGACAATTCAGTCTTGAGAATGACATGCTTCACTCTTTATTACTGCTGATTTCTTACTTTGATTGTACTCTATCAAATAATGATTTGAACCACTGCACAGGTGCTGTTTTTATGGAAGCAGTTTGTGTACCTTTGCTGTAGCTAGCACTTGTTAAGCTTTAGCTGAAGAAATAATCCTATTTATGGTGTACATGCTTGGTAGCCTCAACAAGCGTGCATGATTGTGCTTGCTTCCAAGGAAGTATATAGCTTTGGAAGCTCTTCATGTGTGAGATTTCAGAAATGCACATTGCCTTTAGCACGGCTGGGATGATCAGTCACTTCTCAGAGCAACATCAAAACTACTTAGTTATTAACAGATACTTGTATGATGTGACCATGTAGCACCTTTGTACATTCAGTATAAATTTACCTTGAGCGTTTCATGCTGCCATTTTCCTGAGAAGCTAAAACTGAATTTGAAAGGAATTATCTGAAAGTGCTCTAATTCTGTCAATGTTTATGTTAATATATAGTTGCTACCTATAAAAGTCAAATTTTCTTTAAATTCATGTTGTCTATTGTATAGCTATCACCTCTTCACTGCTTAAATATGCTTTATTGCAAAATATTCACAACCTTCCTTAAAGAAAATGAAAGAACAGCTATTATTGCTGATCCTAAATCTTGTGTATTTTTCATTGTCTGCATGTTTTAGAAATATCATTGTCATCATAGCTGTCCAGTCAGCAGAAGGGCTGTAGAGCTAAGTTGGTGTTTTTAAGGATGCAGGTTCTGCACCCACCATCAGGGCCAGACTTTTCATTCTTCTTTTATAGAGATTGTTGGTTGAGGGTCCACAGTTGCATCACTGCAGATGATGCAGTGGTGCAGATGGTTGAGATTGGAAGTGACCTCTCAAGGTCATTTGGTCAAACATATCTAGAACAGGCTGCCCAGGACCATGTCCACATGAATTTTGAAGATCTCCAAGAAAGGAGACTCCACAATCTTATCTGAACAACTAGTTGCTGAATGAACAACTAGTTCAAGAATATCCTAGCCTGTTGCAGAAACTAAACAGAAGAAATGCATGAGAGATACAGTAAGGCTTATTTTTTTCTAAATACTTGAGATGCATGGCTTCTGCTGGCAAGTATTTGACCAAGGTATGTTATGACTAGGTAGCTCACGAGAGTTTTTAGAACAGTCTGGTATCTGTTGGAGCAGAAATGCTTCTTAAAGTATTTTAAAGATTTAGAGCTAAATTATTTTTTAGCTCTTTTGAGTTCACCTAAACAATTTTTCCATACGAGCTAGCACTGTGAAGCATTGTTACTTAGGGTGGATCTCTGTTCCCATCAATGAAAGTACTTCAGTTGTAATTAATCAACAATTGTTGAAAACCTAACCCTAAACTTACCCTTAAAAACGAGATAAGAACAATCTAGAATTGTTTCTATGCATGTCCTGTAAACATCTAGACTTCTGCCATGTCAATTACCAAGGCTGCTTTTTTACTAAATACCGGTATGTCAATTTTAACTGAGATGAATTTTTATTTTGCATATAAATTATCACGTGGCTTTAACTACTTCATTAGGTTAAAAGAAATTATCCAACAATATTGCTTACTAACAGTACAGAAAGATTGCTTGTTAAATACAGAAAACTTTTTAGCTTGAAGTGCTCTTACACTTGTGAATCTAAATAGATGATCTCTTAAAAATCCCACTAAATACTAGGAAACAGGTGGATCCTTAGCACAGTGTAGTGTTCTCCTCTCCTACTCCTGAAACTTCAGGAAGGAAGCATGTCTAACACTGTGTACATGCATGGGCTATGTTAATGTGTATAGAGCAGCTGTGCCTCCCTGCTGATTTCTGTCTGGCCTGTGCTTAACCAGGACTCGTCTGTGACTGTTATGAAGCTAAATAAGCTCAAACTCTTTCATAACATAAGTGCACTGCCTCACCCTCTTGTATGTACATTCCTTGCAAAAACATGTGGCAGTTTCAGAAGTTTTGTTTGACATTCGCATTCTTGCATCTGTTTCCCAACTGGTGATTCTTTTTAGGTTACATTTGCAAAAATTGAGGTGTGGATGCTGAAAAGAATCCAAAATTATGCTTATTTATTTTAAAAACAAATCTGTAGAAAACAGTCTCACTGTCCAGCTCAGACTTGATCATACAAAATAGATCTCCTGGGAGGCAGAGTGCCACCACCTTCATTAAAGCAGTCTGTTGTGATGTTAGCCAGAACCATACTGCAGTCTGTTTGGCAACTGCAGCTATGGTTCCTGGAAGGAGGGCATAGTAATTATACTGCTGTCAAATTAGTTTGAAATATTTTGAGGCAAATGCAAATTGAATCTAAATTAACCTCTCCATCTCAGTGAAACTACTGAGATTTAAGTGGAAAACTGTTAGTTTTGATGTTGACCTAATGACAACAGGGAGGGAAATTCTTCTTGCCTTTACTTTTGCTGTTGCTGTTAGTTCTTCCCTGCCAGCAAACAGCATCCAAATGGCAGGTTTAACAGATGTGTTTTGTATTCTAGACTGCAGTGGTCAGTAATGTACTTTATCACGTTGAAGGAAGTTTAGTCTCCTGATGACTGCCCATGTCACTGAGGTATTTCACTCAGCTTTATGCTGCCAAGAGTTATATCCAGAGTATTCATAACGTGTTATCTCCAGTCCTCGTTAGGTTTTATTACTCTACTTGGATTCATTTAAAAAGCCTGAAGTTGGGAATATGACATTATTCCACCCAATTAAGGTGCAGTAATTATATGATCAGCATGTTCAGAAGGTATCTTGTGGCACATCTTTAAAATTGCATTTTGAAATTTCTTACAAGGGAGGGATTTTATTTAAGACTTAGTAGACTTTCACAGTCTTATACTTAAGCTGCTTGAATGTCTGGCAAGCTTATTGTTGTCTCTGTTACTGCAGTTCTTTATTAATGTAAGCATTTTTTAAGCTTCCATTTTTTTCTAAAATTTAATCAGAAATACAAAAAGATCAGCCAGATATAGGCCCTTTAACTGATGTATCTTTGCAGAATAACCATTGCTTCTAGGCATTGCAAAAATGTGATTAACTGTGGAACTTCCCATAAATGCATTAGCTAGTTCGTTATTCACAAACCCACTTCTTGACTGTGCTGGTATAAAATTAAACACTTCATTTTTATTCTGGTGCCTTTTGTATGTTACTTCGTTGAGATTATCAAGTCTCCATCCCAAAACTATCTCTTTTTGTTTAGCATTTCTTCTTCATCAATTGTTACTTAAATATGTTTGAGTACAAATTACAGGTGTGATATCCCCTGGAGTACTGCACATGTCTCTGTCTTTTTGTGGTTGGTAATGAAGTAGCTGAACTACTACAGAGAGCTGTGGTCCATCTTTCATCTTTCATGTTCATACTGAAAGAAGAAGCTGATGGTTGTTTAGAATAGGCTTTAGGGGACATAATTGCTGTCTTCAGGGTCATGCCAAACAAAAGGAAGGAAAGAGATAAAAGCTGTTTACTCTAAATAAATGATGGCACGACAAGTAAGTGCCTGATCTGACCACAAAAAAAAACTCTGCTGAAAATCTGTGAAAGGATTTCTAAAAGCCTGAACGTTAAAGTCTGGATCTGCCTTCAAACAGAAGCTCTAAGAGTAGATCACGTTTGGTTTGAGATAAATAATGTGGTCGGGATGCTCATAGAGTTTGGAGTTGAATTTAGTGACTTTGAATTTTGATGTATGTCATAAAATGCTTCAATTGAGTTGCTTTGTTTTATTTTGTTTTTGGAGAGGGTGTTGAACTCTTCAAAATAATTTTCTATATTGATGATACAGGCCAAAATATATATGCTAAGAAGAGCAGAAGATGAGGAATTAAAGAGGCAGTGATAGGTCCAAAATTTTCTGATCAAATGTCTTGCTTCTCAGAGGAAGCCTGCCTGCCTTCTACTTTGTCATGTCCCCTCATTGTGTTGGTTATTTTTACTTTTACAAACAGTGTCACAATAGTCTGGTGATCCCTGCTAACCCGCTGGAGTTTGCTTCCTTTTGTCTGTTCTGTGGGTTAAGTCCTGGTTCTTGGAACTACATAGCAGTAGTTTTCTTCTCCCTCTTCAAGCAAGAACATAAGCTCCTGTTGCCAACTCTGCAAAGCACAAATGTAATGGCTCCTAAATGATGGAGTAGCTGAAATAATGGTTCTAATTCATGTACCTCTAGGTGAATATCATATCCGTCACCAGTACCCTTTACTTTAAGTACCCTTTACTTTGGTAGCAAGACTATTTTAAGAAGGATGAAAGATTAAGAAATGTTTCAAAAAAAGAAATGAAAGATTAAGATTTCTCACTCAGCAAACAAAATACTAGTTTCTCTTGGATTCTGTTCTTACATATATTGTTTCCTATTTCTGCAGCTTCCGATTGCTGAAAAAATAAAGACCATTGCTCAGAAAGTATATGGAGCGAAGGACATAGAATTATCACCTGCTGCGCAATCACAAATTGATCGTTACACCCGGCAGGTAAGAGCATCAATGGAATATGCCATCAAGTGCCTGCTAGATGAGACTCAGGAAACCTTGGGTTGTAAAATGTTCTGTGATTGGAGTGTTTAGATCAACTTTATTAAAAGGCATGAGCTTACCCATGATACTTAACTATGGATTAAATGGAACAGAACTGAATAGTTTCAACCTTGAAAGCTGTCTTCTTATAGCATCCATACATATCTCTGTAAGATACGAGTGATGGTTGGAATCTATCTGGGATTGTTGATCAAATTCTATGCTCTTTTTGCACAGTGGTAATTTAGGGTTATTTCTCTGCAGTATGCAGCAACAACTCATACTTGCAAAAGTAGTTGCTAGAGAATCTCCACAACTCTAGCATATTAGTGTTCATTTGTATCTGCAAAAAAGGGTGCACAGCTATGCATTTTAGTAAGAGCACTCCCAACACTTGGGGAATTGTTTGCTTTCCTTTTGTTCATGTTATTTTCAATGGATTATAAACATTAGAAGATGAAATAGATCACTGTTCCTAAAACATAGGAGTGTTCTATTTTGAAACAGTGTAGAGAGGTGAATGTATTTCTGTAAACAGAATGACTTCTGGAAGTAAACACGGCTGGAGTCTTTCTGTTAGAAAATAGAAACTATGGATGATGTGTCATGGAAAAATTCCTTAGTATGCTTCAGCAGCTTGGCCAGACAAGCAGAGTATAGCCATTTTCTCTATAATGCAGATCTCCTGAGAATTAACTTGATTTTCTAGATGGAGAAGAAGCTTGCTTAGTCTACTTGGAGCAGAATAACCCATTTCTTTCTCTTTTCTCACTGAGATTCTCTAATCTGCTTTTAGTCTAAATGTTAGTAGTGTCAGAAAATACTTTCACAGTGTCATTAAAGAATTGCTGTCAGGAATGGGCTGCAGAGTGTAGTACCGCCTCTTCTGGCCTTGTGAATTGCATCCTTGTTTGTCAAGGCGTAAAGAGAGGAGTGGAATGTGCCTTACTCAAGGTTAATCAATAATCTTGGAGACAAACAGTGTTAGGGGAGCTCCCTGATGTTTTCTCCCATTTTTTGACTAACTACTATATTTTCATAAGTAAAGTGGCTGCCATCGCCTCACACACTTTGTGCTTTTTAAAAGCAAAGTAAAGTATCACAAGCTATTTATTTTTACCCTTGAGAAGACTCCCTTAGAGGCTCTGGGGCTATGAATTCCCATCTCATCTAGATATTTAATTAGGTCACTAGATTCCAGAGAGAAGTGCTTGACCACTCTTTCAGAAAATAGCACACTCTAGCTATTCTATTGGCAACATTTTGCAACTAATTCTAGAGTGAGAATTCACATGAGAAGCTGGGTATAACTACAGGCAACTCTCTCTGGAGGTATGGGCCTGAACCGAGAGAGAATAGCATATAAAATACAGTATTCTGTCAATTTCTGAAATATTAGCTGTTAAGGAACTGAGGTTAGTTGTTGATGCATAGATTTAGGTTTCATAGAAATGTTAATGACAAAGTGAAAATGTATTGTGTGATTGTAATCTTGTATTTTCATTCCATTTTTGGTTAGGGATTTGGAAAACTTCCCATATGCATGGCAAAAACTCACCTATCCCTCTCCCATCAACCAGAGAGGAAGGGTGTTCCCACTGGTTTCATTTTACCAATTAGCGATGTGAGAGCCAGTATTGGAGCTGGGTTCATCTACCCCCTGGTAGGAACGGTGAGTATAGAGCATTCAACTTGATCACTCCTCTACTTTTGATCTAGCTTGATATGGAAGTACTACTTTGTCACTAAAAAATGTGTAGAACCAGGTGAGTTCTCATTTTTTAAATAATAATTTTATTCCTTGATGTTGTGTAGCTCTGTGTTGTTAGTAAAAGAGAATTAGGAAAGTATAATATATAAAAGCTCTGGCTACAGGATGTGAGAGAATTGTTGCTGTTTCTTATGCTTTTGAGTCTGACATACTTAAGCACCCTCATCTTGAAAAAAATACAATTGCATGACTGTTTTGACTGTTTCCTTTCGTTATTCAAATTGCAGTTTGTAAATAACTGTAGTTACGTGATCTTGGGGCATTCTGTAATTCTGTGTTGGAAGGGATGCATAAGGATCATTCAGTCAACCAGCGACTCCACATGGGACCACCCAAAATCAAATCCTATGTCTGAGAGCAATGACCAAACACTCCTTGAACTCCGGCACTTGGGACTGTGCCTACTGCCCTGGGCAGCCTGTTTCATGCCCACCGCCCTATGGTGAAGACCCTTTCCCTAAACCCAACCTGACCCTCCCGTAGCACAGCTCTATGCTGTTCCCTCAGGCCCCGTCTCTGTCACTAGAGAGCAGAGCTCAGCACTGCCCTTCTGCTTCCCTCTGTGAGGAGCTGTAGCTCTCCCCTCAGCTCCTCTGCTCTGGGCAGAACAAACTAGGGAACATCAGCTACTCCTTGTATGTCTGTGAATAAACTACAACAGCCCCCCGAGACCCTTTGTAGTCTTTGTGCCTCTCCTTTGATGTTCTCTAATAGTTTTATGTCCTTCTTACGTTGTGGCACCCAAACCCACACCCAGTGCTAGAGATGAGGCCACACATTGCAGAGGACCGCCACTCCCCTCAGCCAGTGGCAATGCTGGGCCTGATGTACACCAGGGGATAGTTGGCCCTTTTGGCTGCCAGAGCACTCTACTGCCATGTGTTCAACCAGAATCCTCAAATTCATTTTTGTGGGGCTGCTCTCCAGTCCCTCATCCCTCAGTCTGTATACAGATGTAGGATTGCCCCAACCCTGGTGCAGAATCCAGCACTTGCTATTTTTAAATGTTACATGGTTGGTGATTGCTGGCCCTCTAATTTTATCAGTGTGTATCTACAGGCCTCTCTACTCTCAAAGGAGTCAACAATTCCTCCTAATTCAGTGTCATCCACAAACTTACTTAGTATACATTCAGCTCCAGTGTCCAGATCATTTACATATTTTTACACAATCGTTAAAGAGAACTGGCCCCAAAATGGAGCCTGGCAGAATTCCTGGCCACCAACCTGATGTAGCCCCATTTATGCTTTGAGCCCACCCTGCCAGCCAGTTGTTCACTCATTGTATTATGTATTTGTCTAGTTGAATACCGAATGTTTTGTCCAGAAGGATACTTTGAGAGACAGTATTGAAAAAGTTAGCTAAAATCCAAAAAAATTATCATCTATTGGCTTCCATTAGTCAACTAGATGGGGATCTTTTTCATAAGAGGAAGTTAAGATTATATTCTAAATATTAAATCCTTCATCTCTAACATAGTTAGATGAAAGGAATCATGTCAGGAAAAAGTGCGACAAAAAAAAAAAAATTGTGTCCCTGTGGGATCTGATGAGCCCAAGACATGAACATGTCTACTTGTTCTGTGTAACTAAATTATAGTGGGAAGGGGATTGGTTTCTAACTGCAGAAATAACAACACCTTCTTTCTCCTTTTTAGGAGAATGAATGAATTCATTCAGTGAAGTACTAAAAAGAGGAAATTGTCATACTTTCTTCCTAATTATTCATTAAAAGTACAGACTCAGATTAAGAAACTTACTGTTTTGTTCCCTGACATGGCTTATCAAGTAGCTGAGAAATTACTGCTGTGTTAGCTCATGCCTTTTGCTAACCATGCACATCTTCTTTCAAACAATAGTTGAACTGCATCTGACATCTCATAGCAGGAATTATTACTTATATGTAGCTGATTCATGTGATGGTGCTGGAGAAGGGATGCAAAAGCTATTGCATTTCCGGAAGAGTCCTCTCCCAATGTTATCTCATCTTCACAGAGCATGGCCTGATTTCCTTGCCTAGCAGTACACTTAGCAAAGGCTGAAAGTTTCTAATCTATTGTTTTGAATTCCCTCTGAAACAATCAAGTGTTTGAAACAAGGAAGGAAGTACTTTCTGACCAGAAGAGTTCCTGGAGTTCAGGAAACTGTGTCACTTTAGCTCACTGGTCATGGGGATGTGCTTTCCTTCTGTGTGGCTACACGATGTACATCCACCAGAAGCACTGCACAGCTGTGTGTTTAAATAGTCTAAGACCAAACTCCAATTACTGGTAAGAGAATGCAATTTGTCAGAAGTTCTAGTATCTTCCTCATGGCCTGGTTATTCAAATTTGTGCTGCAAGTTGTGTGTCATAAAGTTGTGAGGAGTGTACGTGAAGAACGGGAAGCAACTGCTTGAAATCCATAAGGGAGCTATTCTGTAGGATGTCAGAGTGAAATGTTCTTGGGCTGAACTTTCTGAATGAGTCATGTTGCCCTCCTCAACATAAACTAGCTGCAGTTCAGCCTCATAAATCCACTGGAATTGTCTGTAGGACACCACTATAGACAAAATAATTTTAAGTGATACCTCTTGTTTTTAATTCATCAGCCAGGACCAAAACTATGGTTCTTAAGAAAAACACTGTAGATAGATAAATAGATACAGAATTTCCTACTTGGGGAGATGTTTAATAATGTGTTCTAGTTAGTTACTCTGACTTCAGTGAAACATAGTATAGCCGTATAATTTTTCCCGATCAGGAATGGAGAAGGTAATATACTTTTAGTGTTTTGTATTTTAGGAGAGTTTATAGAGCAAGATAATGTATAAAGATCTAAATATACACTAATCGTTCATTGTTTGGAAAATACTGTTAATGGTAAAGAATGTGGAACAGAGCATTTCTTGAAACTGAGTTGCTACGAATCTGAATGTATGAACAAGTCTGAATGTGTTCCTAACACTTTTATGATACAATTCTTTCTCTAGAATTAATTGAAGGGCAAGAGATCCACTAATTAAACGTCAAACTCCATTCTCAAAGCGTATTATTTACTGGACAAGCTTCTCTCACTCTAACTTGGCAGAAGTTACCACTGGTAAAGCAGGCTGTTAGAGTTCTACTCCAGTTTAACTGTGAAGAGCATTACAAATGGAAGAGAGAAGTACTGCTGAAAGATTAGAAGCTATCTGCAGTAACTAGCATTTGTAGTTCAGCCTTGTTAGTCCTCATAAATTAAATTTATATATACATACCAGCACTATTAGACATATATGTATGTGTGTGTGTATATACATATACATATATATATATGTTTAAAACTAAATAATGTGTTATCTTCATATTCTCTATGTAATATTTGTTTTGAGTAATACTTGGCTATGGTTCCCTTCCAGCATAGTTGTCTTTCCAGGAAAAGTGAGCTGAGCCTTATCAGAGGAAATCAGCAGTGAAACAAGAGGTGCATGTAATTAACACTGGCAGAGCTTTTCTCTGAGTTCTCTGTGACCCTGACCCCTAGGGCTACAACACTCGCACAGGTGGACTGTTGACATCATTGCTTGGCTCAACAGAGTGATGGCAGGAAGACTGCTGGAGTATATGTAGGAAACAAGTGAGGTCATTCACCAGCAATGCTTGGGTGGAGTATTACTAGATTTTAGTAGTATGCGTGTTTCTCCCCACCCAAAAAGCCATTGCACTTCAGTGCTTTCTCACATTGAGCTGTATTTCCGTTGTTCTCTTCTATGTGATGTGCTAGAAATTAAGCTTGTCTTAAAAGAAAAGCTTCCCTTCTGTCCCACTAAAATATTACCTGAATATTGCAAGGGGAAAGAAACACTTCAAAGTAAATCTGTTTTGAATACTTCGGGA
This sequence comes from Perdix hodgsoniae, assembly GCA_035772895.1. Classification (NCBI taxonomy): domain Eukaryota; kingdom Metazoa; phylum Chordata; class Aves; order Galliformes; family Phasianidae; genus Perdix; species Perdix hodgsoniae. The sequence goes on from JAPSGF010000004.1 coordinate 3,212,241, forward strand.
AGGAAGATACTGTTTCCTGCTAAATTAATTTCTTCTTTCATAGTGGTTAATAGCTTAACAGTGCCAGATAGCTATTTGAAAATATACTAGCAGCTCATAGATTTTGCATACTGGTTTTGAGGTAACTGCAACGGGTGAGGGAAAAAATGTAACTTTATAGCTTTTTTCTGTTAAACTCAGGAGTGAAACTGCAGTTATCAACCGAAAAATCCTAAGAAAAGCCTATCTGCTCTTCAGTTAGATTATATAGCATTTATTATGGTAGGTATCTTTTCTTCCTGAAGAGGAAGAAGAGAGGCTTTCTGGATTTCACTGGGCACAACATTCTGAAGGTGGGCATACATGGAAATGCTGAATGATGCTACATTCATAGGAAATCTGGTAGGTTATTCAAGGTATAATTGATGGGACAAGAGGTCAGAACACAATTAAGGTAATTGGCAAGAAGATGACGTGAGAACAATCAATTTTAGTTGTGTGTTTAAAACCCAGGGGCTGAGAGATGGGTGATATAACACCAGCAAATCATCCATGTTCCTTTGCAGATTGCATGATGTGGCTGTATTGGATTGGCCAGAGAGAGTTGCTGTAGATGAGGCAAAAGTAGGCCCAAGTGAATGGATCAGCTGAAAGGACAAGGTAAAGTCTGTAGACTATAATAAAAAGGGCTAAGTGGCGGCCTCTGGGAACATCCCAGGTGTGTGGACCAAGATACAGTTAAGAGTCAAGGGTGATTGCGTCCCTTTGTGGTGAGAAGATGAAAATAGAAAACTGGGGAGAGAATTAGAATTGTGGGTTTGTCTAGAAAGAGGAAGAAGTTGAATTGAGAGTTGTACCTTTGGGAGGAGATATCTGAGAAATTATTTGAAGATACATTTGGGATATGCATGGAGAAGTGGGAGAGGGCACTGAAATCACAGAAGTAAGAAAGACTTGAAGATGTTCCAAAATTGTTAGCTGAAACAATGACATGATCTAAGATCTGTCCAGGAAGAAGTCATGGGAGTAATTGATGGGTGTAAGAGAGAGCAGAACATACCATTACCTATGACTCGACATTTATATATTTTTTTTCAATGGGAGAAGAAAAGAGTGGCTTGAAAAATATATCATCCTCTCCATGTCTTTTGAAAGGCAAGGCACTTAAATTCCAGGTAATTCAAATCTCTCTTGATTGCTCTTTGTGTTTGGCAGTAAGCACTGTTTAACCTACATTATAATGCAGTACAATGTATTACCTTTTCTGGATGAAAGAGCAGGTCCCATTGCTGGTCTTACTGGCAAAATTCAATTGCATCTTGATTACAGCTTCCTTCACACTAGCCTTAGATTTCTCAAGGGACAGCATTTGTAAAGTTAGCAGAACTGCTTTTGCTTTGTTTTCAGTTGAGTAGAAAAAAGAAGTAGTGAGATGCATTATTTCAGCAAACTGAGTGGTTGGATGAGGGCTTGCTGTTTTGGGATGGGATGAAACCATTAAGCAACGTATCACAGAATAAAATACATGCATTGTTTGGTAAGCTGCTTGACGTTTAGAGTAGATCAGATTTTTCTCAGTATAACCTCATTTACAAACAATTTCAGTATGGCTATTGTAAAAGTAGTTTTCTGTATTCAGTGTCAGTATATGTTTTGCAATCTTACATTATTTTAAGCAATGTCTGAGAATAGTTTTACTATGCAAATGTTTAGGCTTGGCTGTAGACACTCGAAAATTAATTTTTTAATAGCAAAAGTGAGCTGTATGTATTCCTCATATCAGTGACATTTCCTACGTCCTCTTTTCCAGAGGTATTTTTATTAAACACATCCCTGCAATTTTAATACTGTGTTCAGGCTTTTAGACTTAAGTAATAAACATGTGTTTCTGTTAACCTAAACTGGTTTCTCTGAACAGGTACCTTAAAACAGACACTTACTTGTATGTGCAAAAAGTGACTTTCACATTTCACTGTAGTCAGTAAGCGATACTCTGAATTCAGAAGACCTGATGTTGAATTTCTTTTTCCATAGCCTCACATCTCTTATGCTGTAATTTTATGTAGTTTGCTTTTCATGTGAAAGGCTCTGCTTGCTGTTCAATGAAAGGTGTGGCAGGTCAGAGCTGCTGAACAGGCATTTGTTAAACTGATGTGTGTAGATCTGAAGCATTGTAGCAGTTGTTTTCAGTTAAGGTTAGCTGAATTGATGCATCAGCAGTATGGATTACTTGATCAAGGGTAGTGCCTGGCTAGTGTGGACAAGTTTAAGTGAAGTTGGAGCAAAGACTACTCATTATGCTCTGAAACAGTTTTCTTCAGTGTGGTTGTTAATGTCTTGCCCTCATCAGACTTGTGAAGTAGTATGTAATGAACTCAGTGCAGCTGTCTTACAGTTGTAGATAGTGTTACTGTGGGCAAATAAAATTAGAATCACCTGTACCATGCCTGCGGCTGAAGGGGCAGTTCTTTTAATACATACTTTATTCAAGGCCACCAGAGACTGGGAATCATCAAGATCTTTCTGTTTGTTCTAGTAAGACCTGGTTATTTTTTCTGTCTGTTTCATTCCCTTTTCTTTGATTTACAATCTATGACCCCAAGAGAGGATGAATGAAACTGCATCATTTAAGAAAGGAAAAAAGAAATTGAGAGTGAGGCACCGTATGGAGATAAAGCTGCTTTGATTGTTGTACCTTAGCTTATTTGATGGGGCTTGCTATTAGTTGTACTTCCCTGTTGACACTGGGAAGTGCAATTTGGATGGAAAGTGGCAGAAACTTTAGACTACTGCCCTTCAATTTTGCATGTGACTTCACACGTGAAATAGGAATGCAGTGTTGGAAAGCTAAATTTATGGGAGTTGCAGCACTCTGTTTGAGCCTTACTGGTTGTTCACCATGGCAGAGCAGGAAGCAGGTGACCAAACCACGCAGCTCATAGCAGCTTCTCTGTGATGCTGCAGTCCTGCCTGCCCACCCTGACTTTTCAATTAATCAGCCTTGTATGCATTCATTTAGACCAAATGTGGGGAGCTCAAAAATCAGTTTATGAAACATCTTGGAACAGCAGCATTAAGGGTTAATATTCTAATTATGCTTCCTATGAAGAAGATGTAATTTTGGAGCATTGGAGAGGGCAACCAGATATATGCTTCTCCCATTCATGCTATTTTCAATGCTTGAAGAAGCTAGTGCTGCCAGACTTGGGGTCACTGAGTCCTTAGGGTTGGTAGCTGCTGCTCAGTGTCCCTGTTGCCTGTCTCTTTGTTCTCTTTGTTCAGCTTGGTAGCAGCAGCAATACTTTGTTACTTCCAGCTTACCGCTGTTCCTCCATATTGGGATGAAGTGAAATGATGTTTCATACTCCTATTTTAGTTTTTTTTTTTTTTGGCCTGATAGTTTTCTTCAGTTGAATAAATCCATTTCTGAAAAGTGCTTCATGGTTAAGGCTAGAAAATTTGAGATTCAGACATTCACGAGGGAAGCAATAGTTACCTTTCTAAACTTCTTTGCATACATGCACTTCTATTAGAGGCCGGCCATCTTTTGCTCACTTAAAGAAAGAACACATTAGCCCCTCAGCATTCTTCCAGATACATTTTTCAAATGGTAATCTGTAGATTTAGAAAGTATTGATTCTGTGGTAAGCAGCAAAAAAAAATTTAAACGCTTCAGTTAAATAACTGAAATTCTTCCAAACTGCTCAGTAAGACAAATTATTGAGCAGATGTAGATAGATATGTATTTGAGTTTGGCAACTTACTGTTATTGCAACTCTAAAAGTGATTTAAGACTAATAGCAGGAACCTTGCTGGAGGCTGCAAGTCTGTGGCTGAACAGTTTTATTGAGTTCTGGATAAAGAAGGTGAAAGATGGTTTGAACTTAATAATGTTACCAGCAACTTGCTTTCTTTCATTAAATTGTGAAATATAGGATGAAGGGTGCGCTAATTAACAATAAAGAGGACTGAATATTTGTGCCTACTGGTCAAGGGATTATCCTTGTTAAAACAGGAAATGGTATCTGATTTCCTGTTTTAAACTATTTTGTTCATAAACTTTACATGAAAAAGTGAGGTTAAAAATAGGTTATGCTTTTACATAGGAGGATATAAATTTATTAAAAGTTAAAAATAGCTTATATGGGGAAAGGAGCATTTTCTGAATTCTTTTGTTTTCAAATAAATTTATCCTGCGCGTGCTTCACAAAAATAGCATTTATTGGGAAATCATAAATGAAGCTTCTCTAATTTATTACTTTGTGATACAGGCTTTATAGAAGTTATAACGTTCAACATTTTTATTAAATCACTTCATGTTAACGGTTTGCAAGACAAGGAAAATTTTGACAGAGATTTTAAAATAGGAAGTTCAGTGAAGCAAATACTAAGGTCCCTGACAAATCAGTGAATAAAATTCACTGTTTACTAGCCTGCAAAATTGTGAGATGCTTATGTCTAAGAATATAAAGGACCAGTCTGGTGCATTTCCATCAGAGCTGACTGACCTATGTTCTGTGGACAACACTGGAAAAAAATTTATGTGCCACTACTCCATCCATCCACCCAGAAGTAGCATTTCCTGATGAATTCCTCATGTGTCCTCCTGTGAAAAGTGGAAGGACAAATGTTGGCATGCTGTATTTCACCTTTGATAAGTGATGATGGTTTTGCTTTGAAAACACTGATCTTTCTTTGCTTCCTGAAGCTATGAAATGTCATGAATGAAGCATTATGTTTTAACTGTAAATGAGGATAAGATTGCATAAAACCACCTTGATACTGGGCTTGAAGCTTATAGAACAAGTTATTTACCAGGCACTTATTTACCAGGAGAATTCCATTGAAACAAGTATTCCTGGCATGTTACAGCTGTGATCCAAGAGCTTCTGTAGATGCAGCATTCTTACTATTTGGAGAAACTACTTGATGCTGCTCTGTAATGGTCATCTGTCTTTCCCTGTCTACTGTTCTTAGGTTGGATGACACATTGGTGAACATCACTTGTCACAAGGTTGTTTTGGTGTGGATTTCTTTTTTTTCAGAAGGAAAGAACTAAGAAGGTTCATATTCTTGTACACCTGAGAAAATTCCCCAACAGAAATAATACTTCAGTAGTTGTTACCATTTCCCATATCTGACAGTAAAAGCCTGATATAAACACTGTCAGCTGGTCCAGAATGGTGACTTTTCTCTCTTGCACTCTTTTCTCCACGGTGTAAACATTTTGCCCCTTCTTTTCTCCCTATTGTTTTCTCCTCACATTTTTGGAGGTAAGATAATCTTGATGTGAAACTGAATATAAAGCCTCTCTGGTACAATGCCTATTCCATATAGCTAAGGGAAAATTCCCTTTACTGCTTCCTTCTCTTTTACAATGAAAAAGCAAAGAATGGTATTTCTTGGCCTGAAGATGTAAGAAACAGAGCTTTTCAGAACCAAAGCTATAGCCTGCCTATTTTCATAGAATGGCAGGCTCATTTAAGGTTGTAAAAGAACCTTATCATCAAGTCATCAAGTCCATCCATCACCTAATACTGTGAAGTCCACCACTAAATCACAGCCCTGCTGGGTCTCTTAAATATCATATCTCTTAAATACTTCTTTGTTGCTGTGCGGGGGCTGTGTCCCTGGAGAGATGTAAGGCCCAAGGGCATGTAAGAAAGACCTGTCCTTTCACTGTGACTGAAAGACTGAAGGTGACTGAAGGACTGTAGTATACTGTGTGCTGGATGGTGGGGCATTCTGGGATGGCCATAGGAAATCAGAATGGGAAACAGCACGAGATGTGCAGGTGTTCATTTCTAAAGAAAAACTGAAGTCTTTCGGTAAATTTTAATCTCATCCCTCTATAACTATTAAGTGGACTAGAATTCCAGATTAGCGGCACCAGTGTTTGATTCTTTATGCTTTAATGCCCGGCAGCTGGATGTTTGGCTTTTGCTTGAAGTCATGTAGAAAAGCTTAATATAAATGCAGACATGGTCTTTAACCGGTTTCACATTTTTAAGATAGATAGATAGATAGATAGATAGATATAGATAGATAGATAGATAATGTCAAAATTTGGGGGTACTTGTAGGCTGAATGGTTTCTTTTCAGGGACTCAACATTTTGTGCAGATAAAATCCTATAATTGTGTGATATTTTAGGCTATAGTGCCTGACCACAGCATCTTTCTTTAATAACCATGTTTCATGAGGCAACATAAGGAGCTAAACTTCAGGCTTAATAAGAAAAGGTAATGACACGAAGAACTTCAGAATGAGCCAGTCAATCATACATAGGAATATTGCAGCTGGGAAGAAAATGTTTTAAAATTGCTAGGGATCTACATGTGTTGTCCTACTTAAAGCTTAGCAATGCTCAGAAGATTTGAGGCTAACCTTAGAGTACCTAGTTTTGGGAAAATTAGTGAGAAGTAGGTAATCAGGCCATGGTTTCCTTTTCTGCACAGTTGCCCTAAATTTATCAAAAGCTATTCTTTATATTAACGGACTTAATTTTTTGAGACCATGCAGCTTTATCAGAGATTTTACAAAAATGATTGTGTCCAAAGCAGCTGATTCTTGTTCCAGCAGATATGCAAAATAATATAAATATGCTCAGTTTCAATCACTATTTATTGATCAACACATCAACTATTAAATACACACAGACTTGTGATAGTTACGAAGATATAATTTATATCCATTTTAATCTTCAGAATTTTTTTTATAATTCTGTTTTTATAATTTGAAGTGGTCTACGAAGGAGCTGTGAGCCTCTGTCCATCAGAAAGATGCTCTGATGCATGTGAGGTGAATGTATTTAGCAAGGCACCTAGCATGCTAACACCCTGTAATACTGGATATTAGGTTTACTTTGAGATAGCCTCTTGGTTGCAATCAAGTGTACCATGAATGAGAGCAGCAGAGGAATGCAGGTAATGTGTTTGCCATTTAGTAAATCATCAGTAAACTCTAGTGCTGAGGCAATCTGGTTTTGTTCCTGGCTCACTTAATAAAATAAATTGCTAGAAGACAGAAGAATTGTGACAGTTTGTCACCTGTAGGAACCTGTTGTTTTTTTTTTCTAGTATTTTTTTAAGCCTTACTTAGATAAGTAAAAATCTCCTACCATCATTTTACTCTTCATTAATCTTCCCACAAACCCACATGAAATTTAACACCATCCAAAGTTCCTTCTTGGCTCCTTGTTTTCAGCCCACTGCCAGTACCAGGTTGCTTCTGGAGAGCTGTGCCCAGGGATGTCCCTGCTGTGCTCACGTTAAAACCTCTAATGTACTTTGCAGAAGTACTGTTTTGACCCTTAGCAGTCTTAATTAGACTTCTTGAGAAACACTGAGAAGACTGTGTAAGAAAATAGTCTTTCATGCTTTTTCCTTTAGGTCTGAGTTATGGCAATATAATGTGCATCACAGTGTGGCCAATGCACTCACACTCAAAAGGTGGTAGTAGTAAACATCCCCTAGGTGGCTTTGCTGGGTTGTGATTCCTCTGTACCATTTGCAATACTTGTCTCTTGCTACTCAGAAGTTACTGCATTTGCACCGCTGTCCAAAGCTTCCAGTGCTCAGTGATGAAGTGTTAATCTGGGATTTTGTCAAGGAAACTGTACAACACATTAATCTGGAGTTGTGACTTTTACCTCTCTCTGATCCAGAAGATAAGTTGAAATACAGAGGCCTGTGGTTACTATGTTGGAAAAAAATGCTGGTGGAGTTGGGTATCTTGCATTTACATGTTTATGAGTCTGATGTTTCCCTGGTCACAGTAGAGTTCCCTTGTGAGCTTTTCCCTGGGCTTTGTACAGCAGGTGATTACTCCAAAGGGTGTCCCACAGCATTTCCTCACCACACAGCTCATGCTTTTGGCTGAGGTCCAGTTTCTGTTTTCAGAAGTGTTGCTGCCTTGCAGAACATGTGCCTGTTGAGAGCAGTGCTTTCACACTGCTGCTGCTCTTCTGTCTTCTTACAGCTCTGTAACTGTCCACGTAAACCCAGCCCTGTGATAGGGTGTTTAGGCTCTTGTATGTGCTGTGTAAGTGATGGAGAGGAAACGTATATGCTATTCAGTTCAGCTCCAACTCAGCTTTCCCACTAACCACCATTTTGCATGGGATCTCTTTCTTAATTAAATTGATGAAGAATATCTCTATATATTTATGCTTAAAGGACAACTTTTTGCCCATCATTTTGAAAGTTTGACTTAATTTGTAATGTTATTACTGGGGGTGGAGTGCAGTGAACGGAGCCATCATTTGATGTAAGAATTTCCTTGCGAGTGCAGGGAGATGTGAATTGTGGGAATGAATTTGTTACTAGAAGGATGCTTTTAGTTGGATCATCAGGTGTTCTTGGTAAATGTCACTTTGGTAAAACTGAAAAAGACATATTTCTGCTCTTATATTAAAAAAAAAAACAAAACATAAATCTGTTGCTTATCTCCTGTTAAAAATTTATGTGTCTATTTAACTATTGCTTTAAGCCATGTTTTGTTTGCCTTAGTTACATGCAATTATATTGTGCGATACAACGAATTGTTATGATCCATGATGACCATTGGCTCTTCATGTTAGTGGACAAAAGTTTTCACTTTTTTTTCATTTTTCCTTTTTTTCTTTTTCTTTTTCTTTTTCTTTTTCTTTTTCTTTTTCTTTTTCTTTTTCTTTTTCTTTTTCTTTTTCTTTTT
>JAPSGF010000004.1:3221312-3270761 GCA_035772895.1 Perdix hodgsoniae
AGAAAAAATCCTATCACACTCACACAGAAATCAGCAAATGCTTTCCTTTCTCTTAAGTAGAAACAGTTTTGCTTTCTCGCTCAGCATATACACAAGAAAAAATTGCAATTTAAGGGTGTCTTATTTATTTAAAGGTGTTGGGAGGAAATATAGCAATGTTGGCACCATAAAACCTCACATTTTATGGACACAAAATGGAAAACCAGATTATGGCATATATTAAAAATAGAATGTGTAACTTACAACTTTGGGGATCCAGCCAAGAGGAAGTAGTATATTAGAAAAAATAATCATAATAAAAGAAGAAAAACTTGTATGTACTCTTATGGGGATCTCTTCTGGACTGAAAGAGATGCATCCAAATGCAATGCTTTTCTTTGTGGTCAAGATGAGCAAGCCATTAGATTGTCCTGTGGTCGCTAAAAATCTGTAGGTGTCCCCCTGTGCCTATGGTATCTGTACACAAATGCAAGAATACGCTTACCCTAAAAGTGTGTGTGTGGTTACCCCCTTTCCTGTGCCTGTGCGCTTCTACAGAGGAGGTTTGCTGGCCTCAACTCTGTGTCGCTCAAAGCCATGCTTTATTTCCAGGCTATGAAGTGTTACATCCTTTTGCATCAGGGTCACCGTGTTTTGTTCTTCCAGGCTTGCCAGGAAGGCCCAAGGGTGGGGAGGTATGTTGGTTAGCAGGCTTCTGGCTTCGTTCAAGGGGGGAGCAAGCCAGGGAATGTACTGAATGGAAGGTGTGTTTCTAGTGCTTCTGGCTTGACAGCTCTTCTGTCCTAAGCTGATTCTCCAAAGTGCTGAACTCTTCTTGATCTTCAGCTCTCTGCCCTCCTTCAAATCCTGTCTTACTGTTTATGGGGCTGATGTTGCTGACTTTGTATTAATTTCAGGCATAATCTCTAGAAATTGTGGCAGTCCTACAGCATTAGATTCCTGCCACATGGGATCCCTGGAAAACATCATTTAGCTCTTGCCACGGAATGAGCTGCAGACTCTTCACTTGTTAAAATTTTTTTGATAAATTTACTTTTTCTTCCACTAAACATATTTTGTATTTCTGTGAAAAACAATGACAGGAAATGAACAAGTTTATGTGGAGCCTCAGGGAAGTTATAAAGAGTAAATTCAGAGGAAAAATTGTCAAGTACAGAGCGTGCATTTGTTGTAATTGTTTGTTCACACCTTCTGACAAACACAATCACAGGAGCTGCTGTTGTAATCCAACAAAACAAAATTGAAAGGAGTGTTGTAGTTTCATAGAGAACTGAATAATTTTTTTGTGTTTAAAGATAAAATGGGGGAAGAATGTGCTTGTTTAAAGTAAAAGCATCTTGGACCCATCTTTTTTTATTATTATTATTTCATGTCTTTCATGATGTCCACAAGACCAAACCAGTGAGAATTTTAATAATGAGCATGATTTTGGAGAGGAACAGAAAAACTCCCAGCACCAGAGAAGTTGGTGAAAGTTGGGCTAAGAGAGTTCAATGGAGGCAGATAGGAGTAACAAACCAACACTGGTCACCACTATAGGCAGTGCCTGAGCATTGGTGCCAACAACCAATGCTAAGTGCTAACATCTCACAGTATTGAGGTCAATTAAGTGCAGTGTGTATCTGACAAATAGACTTAACGCTTAACAAAAGGAAAAAACTAAAACAAGAGGACTTATCAGCAGTTCTGAGTCAGCACGTTAGAATTTTCACAGACTACTTTTCAGTGCAGCCTCTTTTTGTGTGAAATGAGTTTCACGAGAGAAAACTGTTTATATTTCTTGTTCAGTTAGAATTCCAGTAGAAATTAGGAGGACTGGACTGTTGAAATTTGTTTTAAATCTGTACAAACAATGAAAGAAAACTATTTCCTAAAAAGGAAAAAAGAAAATCAAGGGTAAATACTTCTGCCTTTTCACTGCCTCTAAAGCATATTATTTTCATAGCACATTTTCAACAGCTCTATTTCCTTGGAATAGAAAATTAACTACAATTAAAATGATCTGACTTTTTGTTGCAATGGCATATTGATTTCTAGTTCCATGGAGAATGGGATTTAAGATGACTGTGATGAATTCTTAATAAGTAGTTCCTTACTGCTGTTCTAATCATGTGTATCTCAGGAAAACTCAAGATCTTATTGTTCCTTTCCTATTTTGCTTTGGCTATCTAGACTTGGATGTCTTTGAGATGGAAATTCTACCTAGTTTGCAGATGCCAGAATTGTTCCCAGAGATGCGTCTGCCAGGGTGTGCATTGCTTATACCACATCAGAGAGTGTATACGTTCTCAGCCCTCAGAGAGGTCTAATTAAGAGGAAAGAATGTCATTACTGCTGCTTCGTTATTTCCACCCTTTAGCTGTTGTCTTTGGAGTGCATTCTGTGCACTATGCTGTTGAAATCTGCCTTTTGTCTGTCGATTTAACTAGTATTTCCTTTGCTCCTGCTGGCTGCTTTTCACAAGTGGCATTGATACTCTTTGCACAGGAAAGATTTTCCCCTTTACTCTCCAGTCCTGTTCATTCTCTAATACATTATGTCTTCTACCAGTATTGTTTTCCTGTCTGTCCTTCAGAGAAGAAATAATATCTAAAGATGAATGGAATATAGTTGCAACAGGTGACAAGGGACGTAGGGTAACTGTGTTTAAAATAAAGTCCTTTTCAGTCACTCTGGCTGTCATCACCACATACTCCTAAGCACTAAGTCACACCTGTGCTGGCTGCCTCCAGCACTTGGGCATCAAGGCAAGTGTACTCAGACAGTACATCTTGCACTGACATGTCTTGTTACCTCTGCTTGGCACTGTGTGTTGCGTTTAGACTTGTTTTATATCCTTTGGCAGCTGACCGCAAGGAGGATCTTTGGCCTCAGAGTTGCTGGGATTCACAGCCTTCAGAGGTCTATCTTAGAAAGAAAATCATCAAGGTTGGAAAAGACATCTAAGATCATAAACCAGAGGGGCTCATAGTTACTTACCTATTTTATATATCATTTCATATATGGTGTATTATTTTATATCTTATCTTTAAAGTCGTGTTCTTAATGCCATTTTTTTCTAGCTGCTAAACTGTAAATGTTTTGATTCCTCTATTAATTAATAATTATGCTTTACCTCTGCAGCAATCAAAATTGGTAATGTTTTTCCAAGAAATAACTCATTTCTCTCCTGAAATAATTTTTTGCTATCACTGAATGTCACGTATGTACTTAGCCATTCTTCAGTTTTTCATTCTCTTTGGATTAAAATTCTCATCTAAATAATGCATTTACTTGATAGCCAGAAACTGGATATTTACTGAAATCTGCAAACTCAATTACCTAATTGTAAAATTGCTTGTTGACTTCTTAGTGTGCCTATTTAAGCCTTCAGGCATTCATGAAATATAAATAATGTACATCATAAATAATCTTGCAGTAAAGGGACCAGATTGGGCTTTTTTTACTTTATTTAATTTAAATTACAAATTACTTCATATGGCTTTATATAAAGTACTGGAAAAGTGTTTTGAGGAAGTTGTGCATTAATTGATATCTACGGTCAGCAGATAAAAAAGTAAGATGGTAAGCAGTAGATGTTTACTGTGCTATGGATATCTTCAGCAACTCCCAAATGTACTATTCACAATCGATTTGCAATGTCATCCTTCCCATTTGATATAAGGGGGCTGCTCCAAAAGTAATGCTTCCTACTTTATTATGTTGGCCCACAGCATCAGAGGTGGATGTTGGTGATATACGGCAGTAGAGGTTAAATTTTCTTGACAGTATTCCATTACATGTTGTTGCTGTGTGACAGATGGCAACAGAGGGGCAATCTAACAGAATGGCATCATATGTGGAAGTGTGTATGAAACAAAGACATATCATTGAATTCCTCCAGGCCAAAAAGATGGCACCTACTGGCATTCATTGAGTCTTGCTGAACATCTGTGGAAACCCAACAATGTATGTGAGCACAGTGAGGTGTGGTGTGTGATGTTTTTCAAGCAGTGATGGCAGCGACAGTGGGTCACCTCTGCTGATGCAAATACTTGTGAGCAAAAAATGCATAGCTATTCATGGTGACTATGTTGAAAAATACTTTTTGTAGCTGAGAACTTGCTTCACCAAATAGTGTTACTGTACTTTTTATATCTGTTGTAGTTTCTCAGGCTGGTGCTGGAAGCAACATCGTGTGCTGCCTGGGGCGTGGTTTGAAGGAGAGTACAACCTGAGTCTTGCAATCCTTTGAGATGCTGAAGCTTGTTGTATTTATTGAAAAACACTTCCTTAAATACACTGTCAAGATTAGCACATCCCTTCCATTTAGCCTCTGTCATGCTAACTGGCAGATGCCGCCAATGTGAAGATATTAGAAAGCTGCTGACCTGAATGTGTATACAACTTCAAGTTTATCTCATCAAAGGAACATTTGCTGATCTGTAGTGAGCTTCCACAGTATGTCAGTCCTTTGGAAGCAGCAAAGCTCTTCTGCTCCAACAGGCTTAGCTGGTTAGCCATGAATTTAAAGAGCTTCTTCCATGATGGTGCAGCAAACTGCACTGAGTCCCGGGTGTGCATAAGTGCTGCCAAGGGACAGCCCATCCTCTTCATGCTGCAGTCCTCTCCTTTCCAGAAAGAGCCTGGAGTCTCAGAGCAGTGTGGAGACTTAAGGGGTAAGAATCAGTGGAATGCAAAGTTGGGCTCTTTTCTGCACTGATTATCTGTTCTTCACTGCAAAATTTCCATATGTTTATGCTGGGTACTCATTGCTCTGTCCACCCTGCTCCCTGCTTTTCACAGGTTGTAGATGTTGAAGCAGTAGGAATGCTATAGGTGGGTTCTTTTTTTGTGTGTGTTTTTTAACTCTTAATGAAATAATACAAAATTCTGATAACTAGAATCAAACAAACTCATAATGCTAGAAAACCCCTTTTGTGATTTAAAGCTTAGCCACTCAATCGCGACTCTTTGGAGGGATCTGCCGGGCTTTTAGCAAAATTGAAAGCAAGATCTTATTTTCAGGCACAAATTTTTAATAGTATTTGAGATATTTGTTTTGCTCTTATCTTGAGTACTGATCATGTGATGGGTCTTCCCAGTCAAACAACTGCAAAGCCCATTCTTGAAGCAGATCATTGTTACACTGAAGATGGTATACCAGGACGTAGTGATGCTCACTGTTTTAGCTGGAAATGCTATGTCTGACTATCTACTGCTTATTTAGTAAAAATTAGCTCTTTATCAGGTCTTCCCTTCATCTTTTGGGGACTGTTGTTTATGTATAAGCAAGTAGTTGAAGTAGCTGCTGCTTCAACCATGGATGTAATGGCTCAGAATATCTGTCCTCACTCCTTGGCAAAAAGAACAGATTTTGTTATTTTTTGTGTGGAGCGGCACCTTTCCCCACACTAGCTATGAAGTATTTTTAGGAAGTGGATACTCCTCTCTGATTAAATCTTCCTTGCATTTACTTTTGAGTCAGAAGGCCTCCAGGAACATGCCTAGAAGGCTTGGCCCTGCACTTACAATTCAATGGAGAACAGAGCCTGTGCAAGGAGTTACGAATGTAAAATGTAAAATTACTGTTTTAGAGCATCAGAATGAGAGACATTTGCTAACTGACTCCAGCTGTCATAACAAGGATGGGGAAGTATGAAGTAGACACACAACAAAACTGAAATGTGTATGTTGTATAACATTACTTAAAATATTGCACCTGTTTGTTTTCAGAACTAATTCAGTGAGTCTGAAAGATTTTGACAATAGATGAGATGCCCCTTTTTAATTCCAAATAGGAAGTTTGTTTGGTGTTTGGATTTGAGTTTCAGCAAACCACAAGTGCCAGCAAAACTTGCTTGTTTTAATAACCTACCCATATTTCATTTCATATTGTCACATTTCTCTCTGCCAAAGCACCTATCAGCTCATGCTACTAATCCATTTCAGAGCTGGAAATGTTTTAAAGCTTTCCTTTATAGTAAGAACTTGCTCCTCCTCTTGAGATAACTATTTTTTGCCTTCATGGCTGTCCATTTAACATTACTCTTGTTCGGTTTCATTTCAGAAAAGGAAGGTCTTTGAGAGATGGAGGAATGTAAAGTGATGAACCTTTTCTTTTTGAGGGTATTCCTTCTGAAGAAAGTTAACATAGAAAGAAAAAGGCGAATGTTTTGTTGTGTGTCAGTGGCTAAAAAACACTGATCAGTTTCCCGAGTTTCAGCATCTCTTGAATAATTTGACTGGGTTGCACATTTGTTATTTTTCTAGTGTACTGCTTCCATTTTGAACATGGGTAGTGTATTGCTAAATAGTGTGCTCTTTTTTAATGGAAAGGGGATGGCAGAGGAAAATTCAACATTTTGCAGTGGTACACAGATTGAGTTCAGAAGTTGAATTGTCATGTTGGTTTGTCTTACAGACCAAGCCATCATTCATTGATTGCTGTTTAGTCACAGTGCCACTGGTATGTTCTCTGCTAAGTTACCGTCATGGGTTACCGCGGACAAACTGGCATAAAGCAGTGTCCATTGCTGATACTTGTGCAGAAATCTAAAATGTCTGTACTGTGAGTAAGCTAGCACATGCTCAGGTGCTGGTGGTAATAAAGATGCAACTAGCAAATTGCAGTGCAAGCTTCTGTGTATGCAGATGGCTTGTTAGCTTTTGCTGAAATCTGTCCTGTCACATTCTAGTAGCTGCATCTGCACCTGTTTATTGAAGCTCACACATGTATGCTTATGTACCCAGTCCTTCTTGGATGTGAGTTACATCCTCATATTTGTTGTGTAGATCTATCTTAGACTATTTTAGTATTTAGGATTAGCTGTTTTGCTGAACCAAGGCCTTCTGGTAAATATGACCTGGGTATTTTTTTTTTTTTTCTTTTTTTTTTCCTTTTTTTTTATTAGTTTTAATTTTCTCGCATACTCTTTGTAAGATTTGACTGCCTTTTAAATGCAACCTTTGCTTTTATACCAGCCTTATTTCTTTTGTGGAACCCTGCATTTAGTATGCCTTTGGTGCTGTGCTTAAGACTAATGTTTGCAGTGCTTCTGGCATTAGTTTGTAAGCTCCAGCTGGTGAATGAAAGTAATTGCTCCAGCTCCATTTCAGACCATGCAGGACAATGTGTTTAGAGCATGCATTGCAGCCCCACCCATTTCCTCCTTAGTAATAGATCAGAATTCAAGCTAGGTTATCAGTACTAGAGTGAAGGACTGTGCTTGTCTCCCATAGCAGTTTTTTTCTTAATAAATGAGCATGACATTTACATTTCTACCTTACTGTCTGGAGATTACACCATTGAAGATAAATGCTACTAAGAGTAGTGAGCAGAACAGCATTGTCTTTCTACAAGATAACTATTATCCCTCCAAAGAATGTGTGGTGACTAGCCAGGCAGCAAGCAAATGCAGTTCCGTACACCTGTATGCCAGATGTTACACAGCTGTGCACATACTGCTGTTGCTGAGCTGATAGTGAGTACTGTGGGACAGTTAAGTTGGGAAAAGTATGTGGTTTTTTCTCTTGGGATGGGCTGAAATGACAGTGAAGGAAACAGCTGCCAAAGGAAGGAATTGCACAGCGCAGTCAAGAAGTGAACCTTTTGGCAATGCTTGTGTGGGGGATATCAGTGACATTGAGAGTGAGGAAGATCTCCTCTGGCAGCTCCAGAGCTGCGGTATTTTCCATGGAACCTCTGTGTAGAGAAATTCAAGTGGGATTTGCTGAGATTTGATTTGGTGAGATGTAGGTGTACGTGAACAAAGCTAGGAAGTCCTATCATTTTTAAGGACAGCTGGGTCCATCTGGATGTTGCAAAACCTTTAAAATCTTCTGATTATTGAGCTGTTTTTTCCTTATGTGGACCTTTTTATTTCTTAGTTCTTAATCTTCAGGCTGTTTGACTGTCATACCACCTTTCCTTCCTTATGACTCCCATAATCATCCTTCTCCTTTATGGAATATTTTAAAGCATTGTTTTGAAGCTTGTGATATTTTGTGAGGAAGTGAGTTGTTTTTCTATCATATAATCTTGTATTTACTCAGCAATAACACACTGCTTTGTATGTCAAAATGGAAGTTCCAGGAACTGATACATGGTGTTTCTGGCCAAATCTCGGTGCAGTTGCAGCTGGATTCTGTGTCACATCTTTAAAGGGAGGAAGGAGAATATCACACTGCTCTGAGAAGGGGTCTAAGATATTATAAAGCAGACAGGCTTTCATGGGGAGAACAAGGGAAGGAGAGTGGCCCTGGATGTCTGCATAGGAATAGGCACGTTTGGGTGCTTCCAAAGCCAAGTCACTGACACAAAGCTTTTAAAGCTTTCAAGAATCTTCTTCTAAGGTGGTGGTTACTGGGATTTGGTTACTTGTGACCTCTCAGTCTGGAAATGAAGTTAGGTTTTCAGTTCTTGGCTTCGCAGCTCATGGAGCCATGCTACAAAGATACAGTGTTGCATGGGGAAAAAATAGATCATAGCTGATATATATATATATAACTTTGGAATTGAAGGAAAACTGTGTAAAAAAAAAAAAAAATGTCACTATAACTCAGTAGGAGAAGCCTCAGTGTTTTGAAAGGAGATATCTGAAATCTTTCCTTTAAAATACAAGTATCTCCAATGCTCTGTCCATCTGAACATGTAGCTTTTGTGTCCAAAAACTCTGTACGTTGCTTATGTGCTTTGCATCCTTCCATTATGCTGGGCTGTGCCATGTCAACTGGAACATAATTAACAAGAGAGCAGCAGCCCTGGGCCGATGTTCAGCTGAGGATTGTTGGTCTTCCCCCAGAATATGAGCTGTGCTGCTCAGAAGGCAGCTCATGCTCTCTGTTTCTACTGTGTGGATATTTCTGCTTTCACATCATGCAATGAAATTCATTTATTTTCTGTCTCAGTCGTAATATTCTTTTAGTGGAGGGCTTTTTTCCCATGATTGTTTCCTGGGTTAATAGATCTTCCTGCACTTTGGCAAAGATATTCCTAAATATAAACAGCTTCATCAGCTGTTATTAGTTTCATATGACTGGTCTTTGAAACACACAGTGTTATTGAAAGCTATAAAATTTGTCTTAGCTGTTTTCCTCCATTGTGATCCAAACAATCTCAGTAGTGCCTCAGTGAGCTTGCTCATATACATTTATTGCTGATTACCCACAGTGAACCAACAAGCTGCAACTGTGAGACTATGGTTCAGATGAGTTGCTTTGCTTATAGCTGGAGTGGTTCAGGGAGAAAACAGCTGTCAAATAAGTGCTAACTTTAATAACAATTGCTTTGTATATAACTGTTTTAATTTTTTTTTAATAATTGTTGCTTTCAGTAACTTGTTTTTAATAATACTAAGTTACTCTGTAACTTAATCATCTTTTTCACTCAAACAGATCAAATGTTGATAATCGGTGTTGCTCATTGTGAAGTAGGAGACTTCCTGTGGTAAAGCACAGTTCTGTACTAATAGCAAATTGCACTAATACCATCTGATTTCATGAATCTTTAGATCATAGGATACTTGAGAGAAGGTTAATTAGTTGTTTACAACATAACTGTAAGGTACTGTTGTTAAATGCATCATTGGATTCTCAGTGTCTTGAAACAATCACTATGGAGGTTTTTGCTGCCTACTCCCAGCTCTCTAGAGGTCCTCGTGCCGCAGAACACCAGGCATGGTTCTTGCCTTTGGCTGAGCAAGGATAGTCAATTTTGGCTGGCCCTCCGGGTGTCAGACTGCTAAACGGCACTTGTCTGAAAAACAGGAGCAGCTGTAATTGGTTTGGCACGTTTACATGCCATATTAATTTCTTCTTGTTTGTATAGACCATATGAAGAGCTTGACAAATAGGAGCTGCATGAAAGCTGTCATTTATTTTATTTATTTATTTATTTTCCCATTTCATTCTGCAAAGAGGCCTTTCTCATTTCTTGAGAAGCCAAGTGCCAGAGGGGCAGCCCACCTTTCCCAAATGCTGTGTTGGGCACGTCCTTGCTGTAAGGCTAATGCAAATGCAGACCAAGCTCAATTTATAGCACTAGAACCTACAGATGGAGCATGTGTGAGCCCTGCAACATGTGCTGTCGCCAATGGGCACAAGAAGCCAGAAGTGATGGGAATGCTTTGACATAGCTGTATCACCTCAGCTTGTTGCTCACTGCTCTGCCTACAGATAGCTGACATCACACAGAACAAACAACAACAAAACCTAAAAATCTCTCATAAAACCAGCTGTAATTGGAGATCTTAAGTGTACAGGGGGGAAAACTCTGTCAGAAATTTTGAGTAATGGAATCTGAATTGTGTTACAATTGTTTTTAAATAGCTTACTTTTGATGAGGAAACCTTTACTTCACAGACACTCAGCACATGTGAATAAATACCCATGTGTGGGCTTTCCTATCCATACAGCTAGTAGCAATGGGGTGCAATTAAGGATGTCTCATTTCTGGATCTGTATTCTCAGGATGAATTAAGTCATTCAAATCAGATTTTAGAAACATTCACAACTTCTTTATGTTGTCAAGAAAATAAATGTTTTGACTACAAAAATAGAAAACTAGTGAATGTTCATGGGGAGAAATTTTTTTTGCATGTTCACAAATTCATTTTGACTTGACAAATAAATTTGTCATACTTTGTAATGGGTGCCTTCCTGGTCGTTAGGATATTTTTCATCCTTCCCTCCCCCCATCTCCTCTCTTCTCTTTCCTCCCACCCTGATATATTCAGTGTGCTGCATAGAATCAAATACAAAAGTTGCATCAATATACACTATGTTGTTTGAAGAATTTCACATCTTCTATGGAAAACAAAACCCTTTGGATAGTACAAGAGTTAATCCCCTCTTGCAGTATTGTACTTTTTTTTTTTTTTTCTGAATGATTTAGCTTCCCTCTTGACTCATTTGAAAATCAACAGCTGTTTCACACTGCACTCCATTTGCAACAAGCATTTTTAAGGCCTCTTTCACCAGCATTTGAGGGATGCAGTGGAGACTTACCAGCATTCACTGCTTCCTTCTCATTTCTCCATCAGAAACTTGAAGTATGTCATCTGAGTGGTGCTGGTCTGTGTTGTCAAAAGACTAATTTAATTGATTTTCATTAACTGCTCCTTGATTGAATTTTTGAAAGACAGATACAATTACAGACACAGCACAGGAAGAGCATAGGAGGAATGTCTGGCACTGCTATACAAATAGACGCATTACTTCAAATATTCTCCTGCTGGTGAAAAGGGACACGTACTCTGTAAGAGATTAATATGTAAGAGAGGTAAAGATAGGGCAATACTGAAGCTTACTGAAATGGTCAAAGAGGAAGTGAAGGGGAGGAAAAGGGGCAAACTTGTGCCTTTTGCTAGTTGAGAAAGGCCACCTGCAAAAGCACCCATGCTGCTGGCAGAAATCTGTCATAAGAACAGATTTTTTCACCAATCATTTTTTTCAGAAATCATTTCAAATTTATTTCCTTTTTTCCTGATGCTTTACACGTGCTATACAAAATGGGCAACGTTGGGACACCTTCTTTGCTCCCCAGACAAAACAAAAAAAAAGGAATGGAGGAATTGGGAAAATGGGTGAACATGTACACAAATGCTCTCCATACACATTCATGTGTGTCATGCTGAAATGACATAAAATTAAAGCAGAATGGCAATTCTAGTACATCTAACCGTGAGCATTCTTACTGCGGGGTAAAGGGGGTTTTCTGTGGCTAACAATCCACTCTGAAGTGTTAGCCAAGCATCTGTGTGCCATGCAAATAGAAAACAGTTGATATGCTTTAAGGTAATCTTAGGAAAGGAAATAGTAACTTTTTCTTTCCTTTAGTTATATCTAATGGACCATTTAATTAAATATATGTTCTGGATTTTTTTCCTGTATATAAAAGCCATGGTGATCCAGAAATGTGCTTTCTTATAGGCCTTTCAACATAATTTCCAGTACAGTTTTAAGAAAACAAACCATATGCAAGGTGAATCCCAGCTAACTGCAGTGCTGTGCCTAGTGGTTGCATGGGGTACCATTTTCCAGGGTTGTATTCATAAAAGCTCAGTTCGCAGGGGATAAAGGGGATAAAGTCATCTTCATTTTATAGGGCAATTAAAAGCTTCTGTTTTGATGCCGCCTGGTGTTTTCTCTGGACTGGGTTCAGAACCAAATACATACTGCAGAGGAAATTTTGGCATTACAGCTCACTGCTGGTGTTCTCCTGCAGGGCTTGCAGTACTCTCCCAGATGGGAAAGTGATTTACAAGGCAGACTTTTTTTTTAATAGGACTCTATCCTAGCTAAACATTCTTCTGCTTATCACTGCAGGTACATGGAGCACTGGCTGGTTTTGGAGTCTTTCCACTTTATAAAGTACAAAGTTACATTAATATTTTCTGACACTTGAGTAAGAAAAATTCTTGCCTTTTCCCCAATTCAAAACAATTGACCGCCCTTTTATTCTTTCCAGACGCGTATTTAATATCAGGCCCAAAGGTAATGCAGTGCGAGATTTAGGATTCTGACAGACTGACAGACATGTATCTGCAGATGAAAGTCGTGTTACCAAAGTGTGGCTGCCCTGCTGCTCTGTGGGACGCTGGTGCCCTGAGTGCAGGGAGTGCTTGTGCATCAGCTCCCAGCACTTAGAGCTTACTATGTGGTGTTTTGTTGGTAGGCCTCTGATACTTTCCAGGTGCCTATACCACTCCAACAAAAATGCAGTTGTGCAGAAGCTGGCTGGGAAGGGACTGCAGTACTTGGGCAGCAGAGGGACTGTAAGTCTGAATGATCTATGCAGGAGTCAAACTGAAATGAGAGGAAACAGGTAACTGGGATGTCACAGAGCAGCTCCTGGGTTGCTTGGGTGTCCCCTGCATATATTGTCAGTTTTCCTTCTCTCTTACAGAATCTTTCCTTTTTAATAATAGACTTAATGAGGGTATAATGGATCTCTCTGCAGCACCTACTAGATGCCAGCTTTCCCCTGTACAGCATTCATCTGTAAAAGCAATTAGAGCAGGCAGCTGCTCCCAGAAGTGACTTCCTGACCTGTGCTGGCTTTTTCAGCATTCTGCCAGGCTTTTTGCCCTCCCCACTAATCCCAGAAGATACATCAGAAAGTAAGGATTCTTCGTCATGTGGCACTGCAGCTACTCCAGCTGGCTTGCAGAAACTCTGAAGTTACTGCATAGCTGGAGAAGCAATGCCAGACTTGAGAAAGAGGAAACTTACAAAATTGTATTTGTTAGGCTTATGCAATCCAAACTACTTCTGTATCATAGCCTGGATCTCATAAAATGGAAATTCAAGGGAAGCATCCATTTCAGCTAAAATTTTAATTTGTGGGTAAGGAGCCAGACAAGCAGAAGAATATTACAGAGATGGTAATACAGCAATCCATAAATGTTTAGGTATTTTCTTATGAAAACAGGGTATTGAAGTTGGTTTTAAATACTAAGTTGCACACAATGTGATGTGAGGTATTTTTCATAAGCTTGCTAATTTGAAATGTATGCTCAAAGCTAATTGCTATTATCTGACCTCAACTGTTATTCCCATATTGGTTTAGTAACAGGTTTGTATCTGTAAGCACTTTGACTTTTTTTTTCCTGTTAATTAAAGCTTTTTAGATCATTCTTAGTCTTTAACACAGAAAAAGTTTTAGGACTCTTGACACATTAACTTGTTTCTAATGCTTGAAATAATGATAAAGCCCAGAACTGTTAAGTTGCTGTGTTCACATTTGATTTACATCTAATGTCTTGTGTGTTTCACAGACATGTACTTATACCTTTATTATATCCCTATGCTGTTACAGAGGCTGTAGAGGTTATCTGAAGCTGTGTTCTTACTGCCTGGGAACCATTTTTCCTTTGAAGTATTTCTGTGATTGTGTAGGAGAAGTTGCCAGGCATCTGTATTAATACCTCTATAAAAGAAGGAAATACTTTCTCTCATGTGATTAAAATGTGGAAGTCGTTAACACGGGAAAAGTCACTAAGGCCAAGAATTTAACAAGATTTATAAAAGGATATGGCCTTCAACAATATGCAGGGCTGTAATTAAAATAAGTAAGTAATTTGGAGAAAGCACTGAGCATGATGTTCCAGGGTTTGAGCATTCCCGGTACCAGCTCCCACTGTTGCTTTGTCAAGTTTCTGTAGCTCTTGCTTTTTTCTTTAAAATCATCTAGCACAGCCTCTACCAGAGACAAAAGCCTGGGAGATACACACTGCTCTGGTCTGATAAAGCATGTTCCCTGCCTGCCTTTGGTTGATTTAAAGAGTGTAACTTCTGTACAAATAGCTCTCCGAGGTTCTTTGCGTGCACGGCGTACTGCTGCTCTGTGCAACTATTATGCAAGGCACTGGGAGATTTTGCTAGACTAGATCAAATGAATATAAAAGATGATGTTTCACTAACAAATGCAGCAAAGAAGATACAGATATTTCTCACTTTCCTTAGCCTTTGATGGCTTTTTCCCATTCCCATGTTTCCTAATAGTGGCTGGGAAATTCTGCACGGGGTGGGTATGAGCAGTCAGCTGCAGGAAGAGAGGAGTAAAATCATTTTTGTATGTGCTAGAAAGACATGTCATGCTGTTGGTAGAGTGCACGTCAGATTTGCCTGTCAGAGACCTTGCACAAACCCTGTGAACGGTGTAGCCCTGATCCTGTCCGTAGTGAAGAGCATCGGCGTTTGACATAATGCAGTGAACAAACGTCAAAACCAGAGGCTTTGCAGGTAATCTGTTCAGACAGTACTGAGGCAAAGATAAAACAGTTTTCCCACTAATAAACTACAACAGCTCACCAAGGACTATGCCTAGGTGGGTGGGCAGTTGCATGCTGTTGGGCATCGCTGCTCTGCAGCCACCACTGTGGAGCACTGGGAAGGATGAGGAGAGCTGAGTGCTGGTGGATGTGCTGCGGGCTGCATTGACTGTGAAGAGTTTTTTTGCCAAGAATAAGAGTTCATTACTAGCTGGCCTTGTTTTGATTAGGAGCAGCCTGGGGGCTATACCGTGAGAGTAAATAAAGCTTATGGCCTTGTGTGCCTCTCTTTTCACTTCGGCATCACAGAGATGATATTTCCACTTGTTTTTAGTGCGATATCATTTTATTTTAGATTTTTTATTATTCACCCTGTGTGCACACAAATGGACTCTCACTTCTTTGATGGTGTATTTTCTATGCATTTTCAAATGCTCAAGAAAATGTTCCCATAGACCATTCTCCACTAGATGTTAGGCAAGAGAGTTCTGTTAACTCATTCCATGTAGACTGCAGAAATTTATTACTACCCAGCCCTTCTTTGTCCTTTCACGTACTGATTTGGGAATAATACTTAATGCCCACTGCAAGACATGTTTGGGGGTTGGTTTGTTTTTCAGACTAATAAAGATGCATTTCCAAATATGGTTGATTTTACACGGATAGTCTAACAATATTTTTATTACTTACGTGATTGTTACTATCCTTTGTTTTGTTGCAAAATTCTGATGAAAAAATTGCAAGTTCATACTGAGTACTTCAGGACAAAGTGTGAGAAATAGAAGAATTTTTATTTCATTGAAAATACTGATGCAAAGATTTCATTGTTATAATGGAGATATTTCATGGAGGGTAACTATTTGGCATAGTAATTTTTGAGTTTTGTTTATATGAGATCAAGATGAGAATCAGATTTGCTTTCATCAAGTTCCATTCTCCTGGCATCACCTCAGCTCCTTCTCTAACTTTTGGCAAAACATTTAACCTTTCCTGTCGTTTATCTCACTCACCTTTTAAAATGGAAGTTTTATTTCATATATTTCTCAGGTGTATTGCATTTGTTTTAAAGTACTTGAAAAGAGTTATCTTTATTAAGATACAAATCTCTATTAGATATGAGTACAAGGATTTGTAGGATTAGCAGTTTCTCAGTTAACAATTTTTTTTCTGGTTTCTTTTGAAAATTAAATCTATATCACAGCATATTAGCTCATGGTGTAAGTTCAGTGAACGGAAATTCAAGTTTTAGTATCTCCTTAGAGTAATTTTGAAAATCATTATTACAAAGAGAGAGTGAAGTTGCACATTTGTCTTTTTTATTATTACTATTTTTACTTTCTTCTTACAGCTGTTATTGCCGGAAAGTTCAGGAAAGTTGTTCTGAAGGCACTGGTGCACCACCTGTGTGTTCCCTCCTTCTAGAAACTAAGCCGAAAATTATGAAAATAAGATTTTTGTTTGTTTTTTCCTTTCATATTATAGTATCAAGTGCCTCACTGAAATTATAGATCTGTTTTTATACCTACAGTTAATGACATAAGACTAATGGAAAATTGGGTGCATTCATTCTGGATGTGGTTTCATTGCTACTCTTGATCATGCTTCCTTAATCACATTATCCACAGTATTTTGATCAGTGTTTCTCGAAGCATTTGTTTGATCCTCTGTCTTTCAGCAGAAGTGTGGGCTTCAGCATAGGTTCTTCAAAGTTTGCTTTCCTTAGCATTGTTCTTAAAACAGTGAGTGGCCAACTGCAGGGCAAAAATTGCTAGTTCATTCTTCTTTTTTCCAAGAAGAATCTGTGTGCATTCTGCTATGATTTTGGAGGATACATAGTACAGAATGTTAGATACTGCAAAAGGTCTACAATGCAATTCTGACTGATGTTCTTCCTTAGTATGACTTAACCGGGAAGGATAAAGTTTGTTGTGTGCAGAGCTCATTCTTGCTTTGCATTGTCTCTTGGTGTCACAATCTTTAGTTGCTAGGCTACAGTTAAACCCTGCATTTTCCTGTGTCAGCATGTCAGACTTGCACGAGAAGTCATCTGTGAAAGTTAGGAATTTTCTAAACAACATGGCAAACTGAAAATCAAGAGCACAAATTGGGGCTTGCTCCCAGGGTTTGAGTGATGGTCCTCAACTGACCCAAAATAAAGAAGTTTCAGAGGAAATGAAGGTGCCCAGTCCCTGAGCAAAAGCAAGGTTGCTGGGATATGGCCTACCTTCTTCCCAAATGCCACAGGCAGAAAGAACCTGAGCTGCTTGTACAACTTGATCACCTCCTGGCCACCAGGAGACCCAAGCACTGGACAAAGCAGGAGGATTGTGTATCCCTGAACATCAGATGATCTGGACATTCATGTTTCTGAAGCAGTACATGGGAGGAGCATCCCTCCATGAAATACACTATAGATTTATTCCTTCAGAGCACTGTCTGATATGCTGGCTGCTTGTCAGGAATGGGAGCAGCTCTGGGAGCCTCTGACCTGGAGAGTGAGCTGAGAGAAGGATTTCTTCTGAGCGAGGAGGTGATTTTGTACAAGAGGCAGTGAGTTTGAGACTTCTGCCAGGGATTCAAACAAAAGCCTCAGAGGGAGGCAGATTCAGGATGCAGACCTTGGCCAAGGGAGCAATTAGGACTGGAAAAGGTTTTGAGTGGGCTGGGATGGAGTGTGGGGTGTTCTGGAATGAGTTACTTGGTATTCTAATACTTTTTTCTCTCTAGCTGTATCTTCTCTGGTGGTGGTTGTTTTTTGTTGTTGTTGCTTGTTTGATTCGGTTTTGGTTTGGTTTTGGGGTTTTTTTGGGAGGTATTTTTTTGTTAATTTCTTTGGGTTTTGTTTGTTTGTTTTTATAGCTTTCGGTTTACGGCATTCTGTTTATCCATTGAATTATCTTGGTACAGAGAAATGCACTGAACAGCCTGTAGAACACTCTACCACTTTGTGAATAGTACAAACAAATAATACATCGAACATTTGGCCTATCTAACATTCAACCTCAGAGAGATGCGTTTCTTGAGAAAAACTTAAAATATTTACACTATTTTGCTGTTGTCGGGGGGGGGGGGGGGTCATTTTCTTTTGTTTCAAATACTGGTTTATACTCTCTGAGGTGAAATGTAGCTGAGACAACTCTGCTAGGAGAAACTACTGTCATGTATGTGAATCACAAATGTTTTACTTAAGGGAGGAAATCTGCTCATTCTCTTGCAGATTACATCTGTGCCTAAGTATTTTATTTAATAACTAACGAAATGCCTCTTCTGAGTCTTTGGAGCCTCAGCGCATCACTAGCAGCAACATCTGAGTTTCAGCAGTATTACAGGGACCCATTTGCTAAGAACTTGGCCAACAAAGTACTGGCTGATTCCTGATGTACCCTGTGCAGCTGTCTCAAAAACTGTACTGGACAGATGTAGACCGTTGTGTGCTTTGTTTCTTCATGGTGCCCAGGAGACTGCTTTCAGTCAGACTATTTCTGCTCAAGATGACTAAATTGGGTCCTGAAAACCCTCTTGAGAACATTACAGGGCACAAGCTGCTCCCACCTTGCCTGAGCACCTGGCAACAAGATCAGTTACGATTGCATACTCAGCATTTGGTACTTCTGTAACTTCATCCAGATGTTGATGGCAGAGCAATGTCTGTGCATTTTGTTGTTGTAAATACTTTCACAAAATAGGAAAATTGCCAAGAATGTGCAAACATGAATGTAAGAGAAAATCATAATAGAAAAATTGATGCCAGATGGACTTCTGCACCTGATATCATCCAGCATGCCAGTGAGACAAAGATGTTTCTTGCAAGGAATGTAACAGCATATGTTGAAGTAGTATCATCATCTTTTCAAACACTATTCTGGTCATTTTGAAAGCAGCCTGTGTGCTGAGTTTCAAAGGGTGATTGCTGTTTTACTTTACAACAAGGTTCCTTTTTTGTTTAAAGATTTCCGGAGGAGGAAGTATGAGCTTCTCTCTCCCAACCTCTTCTGGCCATCATCAGCTTCAGCAAATTTTCATTAAAATCTCAGTAAATCTTGTATATCTTTCTTTAAGTAAACTAAACAATGCTGTTCTCTTCATATTATTCTTTTCCTTCGTTTTCCTGTTAAATCGTTTCCTTCCATTATTTGAAATGTCAGCTGCTTTCTGATGTCTGACAAATGGGGAAATTTTCAGGTTCTGTGGAACAAGCTAGTTTGATCATTTGATCTTGGAGTTATTTGGGAAATACTACTTGATTTTTCTGCACTAGCATCCTTGTTTGGTGCACACTGGACATCTCTGTGTAATGCAGGACAGTTTAATTTGAACACTGGTGAACAAATTTCTGGTGGCGATTCCACTGTTAAAATGGCTCATTATTGAAACCCTCAAGTGGAGATCCTTCATGCCACGCCTCAAGATTCCAACAAATTCTAGTGTGCTGAAAACAATGCATGTAGATTTACAGCGCTATTTATAAATCTCTTGAGTTTCCTCTTGTATTGTTTCTTGCTGAGGGAGTGTGGAATGTGCAATTCATCCCATCAGATTTTATTGAGAAGTTATCTGCAGTCATGTGTCTGCTAGATTCTCCAGACAAACATCTGTTTTCTGCACTATTTCAAGTTTCAAATGGTTGCACATTATCCTAACTTAGTTAACAAAAGATTACAATTAGATAATGTGAATTACTTGCTTTTCCTGTCAAATGCAACACCATAAGCCACAGAACAGGGAGGTTTCCTCAGTAAGTTGTTTGTTGATTTTTTGGCATCTTCTAGTCATCTATTTTGCCTACTTTGTGTAAGTACAGATTCCTCTAGAATTTTGTTGTTCTTTGTTTCTTTTTTCTTCTCTACTTAGAAATCATGTGGACCTGCAAATCAGCCCTGTCTTATAGCTGAAAAAAACACTAAATGAGTTGGATGTAGTTCTCAGAACATCTGTTTTGCAAATCATGTCATTGTGCTAACTCTGTTAAGGTGATCTCAGGTTGTATAAGAATTTTTTAAAATAAATACATATATATGTATTATATATGTATTATACATATATGTGTGTATGTACACTCAAAATAAAAGGCAGGATCTGTCAACCTCTGATAGGAGTTTGTTCAATTGAAAAAAAAAAAAATAAGTGAAGGCAGATATTTCCTCTTGGGACTATGGCAAACTTGGCTGGCAGAGCCTTAGGGCTTGGTGGTAATTGTTACGTGAACCTGATGGCCAAATGAAATTACAAGTGAACATGTAACTGTAATTTAAATGGAACTCCAATGACGCTCAGCTTAGTGAGTCATCCAGTGACTGAAGGTATGTTCTGGAGAGGATGTGGAACAGCACTTTCTTATAGCTTCCTTATCTGGCACCTTCCTTTTCTAAGCTCCATTTTTTTGTTCTGTTTAGTCATGTAAGCACACCTGGAAGATTGTAAATACTTATTCTAAATGACTATAGCCTATAACAGGCTTTTTGAACTAAAATCATATTTTATTTTCTATGAGCTGCACGTTTCCAGGAGCATAAATGGTCTTCAGGATGGCTGCTTGTAAGACTTGCTGTTTTTATCCCCAAAACATAGAGGACCTAATAAGAAATAAGCATTGTATTTTTCATATAGTCTTTATGAAGGTGATTTGTTCTCATGGATGTGTAGACAGCTGCAGAGTTTGTGAAGAAAATGATTGATTCCAGTACAAAAAACAAGTTTCTATTAATTCCTTCATGATATATTTTGTGCAGCAGCTGGATGAATTCTTCATAAAACTTTCTATTGTCTTCCCTGCATAAAACATTCATCTGAATTCCGTAAGGTCTTAACACACAAAGTTTATGCCTCGTATATTCCTTCTCCCAAAGGAAGTGTAATAACAGCAGTTTTGGTCAAATTGAGTTTTGATTATTTTGGCTACCTACATTGAGTTTGTGGTGTGATCAGGATAATGTGGTCTTGTTCTCTACTTCTTATCCTGTTTTTCCTTTACAGCCTCACTGTATGATGTTGAGTATCTATCAAACTATAACCAAGACAGCACTATATTGGAATGGAGATTTGTGCTGATCTCTGTACAGTGTACAGAAGTTATACATTGTATGAGACGCCCAGCAAGATACTGTGTGGCTGTACGTTTCTGTTTTGGTTGTTGTTTCTTTTTTGTTTTGTTTTCTTTTGTGCTGCACATAGTTGCTAATTTCCAAAGTGAGCTATGTTTTTGACATGTTTTCTCTTTCGCTGTTCTTCCTCATTCTTGCTGGATTTAAGAATGGAGTAATTTTAGTGTGTGTAGTTAACTCAGGAAACTTTGGAGGCACAGAAGCACTCTGCTGGGTACATGCTTCAGTGGCAGTTTGGCATCCCTGTGCGCAAAATTGAGACTGTAGTCACTTAGAATAGGGAGAGGAGTGGATGCTTCTGGGTCGTGATGCATGCTGAGGTTAAGGCTGGCCTGTGAAATAGCACATTGATGCCTTCCTTCAGCACTGTGGAAGGCAGAGAAGAGCAAGAGAATTGATTTGAGTCTGCACCCATGTGGAAAGCCAGCCAGATGAAGTCTCATTTAGCTTTGCAGTCTACTGAGGCTTTTTTGCTTCCTTGCTTTTTTGGCTGCAGAAAGAAATGGAGTGCTGGTCAGGAAAAAAGTGGTAGTAATATTCTCAGTCAGCCAGCCATCTCTTGCTGTTGACCTTGAATTAATGAAAAAGGGATAGATTCTGCTGCCTGTTGCCTCTCTGTCCAGATAATGAGAGTGGAAAGACATAATCATAAATCGGCATGGCTTTGCCTGTTTGGAAGTCTGGGCAATGGGGAATATCACAGGACATGTTTTATTTTTACCCTACAGTTCACATAGGCATTTGTCCCAGAATGTTTCCGCTCTGTTTTTTTGCCTTGTGCTTCATTTCATGCAGCAGTAATTCTAATTCAGATGAACTCGCTCCCATTTGTTGACTTAAACTTTCAATATGAGAACAGTTGTACTCCCTGATCTGGTAATAAACTGTTTTGATATTCACATTTTATAGATGCAATACTTTCACTTTATGCAGTTCCACAGTAGAGTAACTCCACTCTGACTTTTCATAGGGGAAAAAAAAAAAGCAAACATATATGTAGGATTTTTTTTTTTACACAATAATAAGGAAAAACTTCACTAACTTATTCTTGTTTTTATTGTGCAGGGAAATTGAAATGAAGACTGGCCAAGCTTGTAGATTTATTTTTTTAAATAATAATTTAAGAATAAAAATAAAAACAAAGGAATGTGAAATGTGAGAGTTTACTTCAAAATGTAGGTCTAGGTGTAGAACTGCCCTACACAGAGTAACTAGGAAGTTGTCTTTTGCAATGTACTCATTTCCCTACCAAGAAAATATAACTCTTTAAGGCAATTTCTTGTTAAGGGTTAATTCAGAAATTGGATTGAGTCTGAGACAGAAAATAATTCAGTAACCTGAATAATGTAGTAGTTCACTTGGTGTGGTCAACAGATAAACAATGGTGACAAGGTGTTTTAGTACTTAACTAAGATGCCTAGACAATGTCAGCCAATAAAATGACGCCCTACGATCAGTGGAATGGTTTTAAGTGAGTGCAAACAGACAGTTTTTTTCTTTTAATCCTACTGTGTGCAGTAACAAAAGCTCAGGAAGGGCTATATTTAAAAACAGAGGAAACGTACCGAGTCCAGCAGAAGAGCAGGTTGCATTGTTTCTTCTCAGATTTCAAGTAGGACAATGGCTGCGGTGATACTACTTTCCTCCTTCCCAGAGGTGAAGTTAAGCTCTGAGATGGCAGGACATCTCCCTGGAGTAAGCAGGGTGAGCAGGGCAGCACACAGAGATGTTTGTATTTGTGTTCCCATGATGGAAATGCTACACTTGGCATTCAGAATGAAGCTGAAGTGTGAAGGAGACATGAACTGAGTCACTGAATGTGCAGCAGAATCAGTTGGCTTTTAAAGGAATACGTCAGCAGCCAGAGAAGGTACTGTAAATGCAGCTCTCTGGGGCAAATGAGATAGCCATCATTTGTTTTCCCTCATTTGAGGCCTATTAGCCTGTTTCAGCTTGACTCTGTCCAGGAAAAACACTGCTGGGAGAACTGGTGAGAACTGTAGTAGGGAGCTGGCTGGCCACCTTAGCCATGTGCCTTCTGCTAAGAAGTGGGGCCTCATTGCTGTCTTGCTGCTGCCTGCATGGGCCAGCGGTCTGCTAGTGATCAGGTCATGTGGCAAACACATTTGTTTCATCAGCTGACCAACTCTGGCCAGAAGAATGTATTTTCATCAGTTTGATGTGCTGAATGAGGTTTGCAGTAAGGCAACTGTCAGAGCCAGCTCCAAGGGCGGATCATCCCAAGGGTGAAACTTCCTCCTTCCAGTGGGTTTTAGCTCATGTGATGAGAACATACCTCCGTTTGTCCTTGTCAGTAGGTTATTGTGTCAAGAGTGCTTTCAGTACTCAGTCAGTGTGATTTGTTCCTGTACAGCCACACTGGAAAGTTGTGGGGGCCAAATTAACCAACAACTTTAATTTTGTTCCACTGACTGACCCCAGTGTAGGTCCCTATGTTGGTCTTCAAAATCTAGAATCTATTAAAGAAGCTCTAATGCATAAAGGCTCTTAGCTAGCAAACAGATGAGCTAGTGCTGAACTTCAGGCTTGTGTCCAAAGATTACAATATCTTTCATCTCTTTGGGTATTAATGTAGGGCCTAATATAGTATGGCCATTCTCCACATTCGAGGTTAAGATACTGAATGGGTTTATGGAGCTCATAAGCCCAAATGTATTTTTAGAATGCCTTGAATTAGTAGAAAAACAGTGAGATATTCCATGTGTCTAACTGTCATCTTAGGAAGAAGCAGGGTAGGAAGCACAGTGGCTCAGATTGACCCAGATTAGTCATGCCTTGATACTGCCCACAGTTTCATCCTTTGCCTCGTGCCAGTGCTGCCACTGGAGTCATAGAAGCCTTTCCTGGCTAACGGGGCTGAAACAGAAGATGAAGAGGATTAACAAATAGGATAATTTTGCTGAACCTACACTCAGATATCTCCTTCTTAAGGAGATGGGAAGCAGGGTACCTCTGGTCTCAGGTGGTATAAGCTGTGGTGGGCCTGCACCTCAGGATTTCTGTCTTTAAGTGTCTTAATTAAAGATACTTCTGTGTCTTTAATTGCTGCTAAAATACCAATTGTAAATAATTATATAAGTAGCTTGAGCAGGGTTTTATTTAACTGTGTAATTTAAGGCCACGAGATTATTCATATGTTTAAAAATACAGAGATGCTGGTGTTTTATGCTAGATCAGGATCTTAATTATACATAGTTTGAGATAATTGGGTTGCTTTAGCTTCGTATCTCAACCTACTGATTCTAACTACTAAATTAGCATTCAACTACAAGCCATGTATGTTTAGCTGAACTATTTTAATTTGTTCCTCACATTAAGTAATTGGTCATGAAAGTGTTGCAATTAATTCTGCTTCTGTGTTCTGAAAAGGTCTGCAGCTCAGCACATTTACATAACCAGGTGAATTCAAGCAGTTACATCCTTACTCTTTGCTGTATTAATTTCCTACTATATATAAATTGATGTGTGTTCCAGACAAATATACTGAGAAACAAATAAGTCCCAGAGCGTTGTCTTCATTTTCTTAAAGAGTTTAGTCTTATGCTTACTTTAATATACTAGCCTCCATTTTGTGGCTTTTATTTTCTCTTTCATGTCTTTTAGAAGCGTACACTTAAAAATGAGTTGAAGAAGTACAGAGTTTGGCATTTTGAAACAAAACAAAAAATGTGAAGTTCACATCTGAGGTTGAATCCACAGTGAACAATCTCACCATTTAATCTGAGTTTTACGTGGGTAGCGCCATCTACCTCTGTACAGATACAGGATTGCAAATTAATTTCTTTGTTTCCACAGATGAGCACTATGCCAGGACTGCCCACAAGGCCATGCTTCTATGACATTGATCTTGACCCTGTCACAGAGGAAGTGAAGGGATTGTTTTGATATTCATGTCCAAATTCAGGTTGGTCAGCAGCCATTATTTTCCTATTCCGGTTTGGGGGGAGGTTGTTTGTCTCTTGTGTATATATATATATATATATATATAAAATATATATTATTAGGAGTTTATCTAGGCCCTAATTTCACAGAGGACTTCATACATGGGCTTGGGGGAATGTTTCATAATGTGCTTTCTCATTTGCTGGCATTTGTTCTGATGTACTTTGGTGGTGTACATTGATAGAGCCCTTGGATTTCCTGGCTCTGTCAGTTTGGAGTGAGAAGGAACTGGCTCTGGAATTATACCACTCTTGGCTATGGAGAAAAGTCTGTCTGAAGAATTTGTGTCCTGTTAGTCACCTAAAAAGAAACATCTAGTTCATCTTTGATACTACTTTCATGTGGCAGTGTGTTTCCGTCATTACCTAGATATCAGGGGAGGTGTTTTTCTGCTTTATCATGAGCTTTGTTTTGTTTTCTTTTTCATTTTTTTCCTTATTGCTGTCATCTTCTCAAATGATAAAAAGCATGTTAAGAACGCTGATCTGTCCTCAGGCTGTGCATTTTTCATGCTGACTTCCCTCCTTTTCCTTGAAAGCTGCTGTTTCCCCACAACCTCCACCTTTCTCTGAGTACTTAATTCTCTTGGTGTTCCATTTTAACTGTGTGTAGCATGTGTTCCTCACTTGAAAATCCAAGTTGCTAAAATATTTCATGCTACTTCATTTTAACCTTGCACCATACTGAATTAAGTAAGAGAGGATGAAACCCTAACTGATGCAAAACACCTTGTGATGGGAACACTCCTATCACTTCCCTCTCTTACCCCAGTAAATCAGTCTGGAGAGCAAAAATTTCCTTTTTTGCAGAATGACAGTATTGTCTTGTAACTGAGCTCTTAGGGCTGTGATGGCACCTCAGGTCAGCTGCAGGTTTGAGGTGAATGTGCCCAGGTGTTCGAGCAATCTTTGTTTACTCTAATTGAGACTTTCATTTTCTGTTTTTGGCTGTTGTTTGGAGGAGGGGAGAGGTGTGCACAGCCCAGGGAGAACACTGCTCAGATCAAATTAACCATTAGTTTGTCCATACTTGATCCTCACAGCATTCACGTAACATCCGCTGAGAGCAGATTCTACCATTTCGTGTATACCAGTCAAGACAAGTAAAAACCAATTAGCTTGAAAGTTAGACAGGACAGACAAGTAATTACTACCTGACATGCTGGTAGTGAGCAGTGCTTACATGCATGCGGACTGTCCCTGACTGTTCTGTTCCTGGCTAGTATTACACTTACTGCTTCTTGACATGTATCCCATTTTTGTTACTGACGTGCATTACATGCCTAATGACCTCTTACATACATATTGATTTATCATGTGTCAGTCATGTCATTCATTACCTCTGAGTCATCTAAAATGACTGTAGTATCCTAATGCAAAATCTATATGCAGATTCACGTAGCTTGCTTAATCGTGCGGTTACTGCATAGTCTTCCACAAATCCATCCACTCCATGGATTGGTGTGTTGTGAAAAGTGATCATAATTAAGCAGATTAAATGATTAAATACTCCATTTTGTGAATGTCTTTCATGTGAAGTAGTGCATGAAATGAAAATGTTAGCCTTGGCTTTTTAATCAGAAATGATGGTTCCCTAACTGTAAAAAGAAGTGCTAACCAAACCACAAAGAGTAGGTTGTCAGGCAAAAAATGGTATAATTTCAACTGCAAATAAATAATTTTGATTTTGTTATGGCAGTGTTGATGGTATCAGATAGATAGATGGACAATTCAGTAAGTTTAAACCTTTTAAAGAAAAAATAGTCAAATGTTCACCTGCATTCCTGCTTTTATATGAATAAATGTCCTGCATTGAGAATAATGTAATACCCAGGGAGCATGAAGCAGGGTGGGCACTATTCATCAATTATAAAATTTATCCAGTTCACATGCTAGATTTGTACATCTGTTATTTCAAGGAAAGAAAGTACATTCTCAGATATCTTTACTTCCAATTTTCTTTAGAGGATCCTAGTATTGTTCTTTGCTTTCAAAATTTCACAGAAGTGAACCCACATTGTAGCTGATATTATGCTTCAAAGGATCCAGTAATTTGTTTCTGCAGTGTCAGATCGAGGGATTTTTTTTCTTCCACTCAGTCTGAATTCTTTTCTTGGGGTTTTAGCATACAGTGTAAAATTTCTAGTAATAAGATACAGTACCAACCAGTTAGAAATTATTTAAATCTTTAAGAAGTTGCAATTGAAATATATTTAGAGACCAGTGTAATTGCTACAGATGTTTCTCTATAAACTCTGGCAGAGCTGAGAACAGTTGTGTTAGTGTGCAGTTTGCATCCTCCTCTGCAAAGTTTACCTTCAAGGGACTTGTGAAAGAGTTACAGATAAACATTCCTGCTGTCACGTGATGGCGTGCTGCTCTCCTTGCACTGCCACACTGGGTATCGTCATAACCCTCTGATTTTTCTTCACCTCTTCACAGTGTCGTAGGAACAGATAACAATTGTCTCCCCAAAAAGTTGCAAAATACCAGTCATGAATATACTATTCTGTAAAGTCAGATGAGCAAGACCTTTCTCAAAAAAGTCAGCTCGGTGTTTTTCTGTTGACAGTTAGCAAATGCATACATGATATGTAGGAGAAACATGCTCTATTTTTTTAATTAAAAAAAAAAAAAAAGAAAGAAAAAAAAATAGTTGAATATCTGAGAATGAAAGAACCTGAAAGAATCTGGGTAGTTCTTTGTCCCTGGCCATTGCCCTATTTATCCTATACTGCCTGGCTTACACTAAGTGAAAAATCAAAATTGTTTCCTTGAGAGCCATCTGTAGATAGCTCCAGTCAGAATACAAATTACTTACATGGAGACAAGTCTGCCAGGAGGGAGAATTGTTACAAAAAAATATTGTATATATATTACTTGCACAAAAAGGGGAATTTATGAACCTGGCTCTCACTGCAAAATCACAGCCCAGTCGCAACTAAGACCCCTGTGAACTCTTAAGTTCTCCCTGATGCAGTCAGCAGCAGCAGGTGCATCTCCTACTGTGCCTCTGTTGATGAGGAAGGCGGCAGTTTTCCTCTGTTGGCACTGGCTTAGTAAGGCTGTGGCTGCCCATGGGTGCAGAAATGTTCCTGCACTTGTCTCCTCTTCAAATTGGCAGAGCATCAGCATGATTGTGATACAAAATTCCAACTTCAGAGCTCTGTCTGCTAGCATCTGCATGGTCATAAAGCTCAAGGGGAGGGCACCAACACTGGTACATGAAATTGGAAAATATTTGTTGTATGTTTTGTTTGTTGTATGTCTTAATTCATCTAGATGTGGA
Source organism: Perdix hodgsoniae (assembly GCA_035772895.1). NCBI lineage: Eukaryota > Metazoa > Chordata > Aves > Galliformes > Phasianidae > Perdix > Perdix hodgsoniae. The sequence goes on from JAPSGF010000004.1 coordinate 3,249,418, forward strand.
TCGGAGTCATTTGAATGCTTTTTCTTTGTGTCCACATGATCAATTTAATGAAACAAAAAAACAGAGTTGCTTTAATGTCGTTCTGCAGTACTGCACTTCAGGGTGTCAGTTAGCAGCAGTTACTGTTATAATGTAGAGCTTGAAGTCCACATCAGATGGGAATGGAGCTCAGATCTCTGCTTTCCTCCCAGCAGGGAGGTGCGTGACATAAATAAGCATTCCTGTTTATTATGATTAAGGCAAAAATATCTGATTTTCCTAAAACGTTGCAAGTACATTTAAGACTCTGCATTTCTTTTCTTCTTTGAAGACTTCTTGTTTCAATTTACAACTTCGTTGTCTTTCTCATTTCAGAAGTCTGGACATTAAGAACTGCAACTTCCCTATTTCCTGCAAATAGGAGACAAAAGTGAATTTGAAATATTCCTGTTATGTGTCTCTGGAAGAATGTCAAGATAAACCACAGAGCAAAAGTTTATTCTTTCTTCAAACTAGTTTTTAGGGTGAAATATAACTGTAAGGTTGTTTTTGTTTGTTTATTTTTAAGAAAAAAAGCAGGCTAAATGTTTCTCTCTGTAGTGCAGAAAGCTCTCTACTGGGTCTTGTATTTGGTGCTGGATAAAATGACATCGAGAAAGTGGAATTTTTCTCTTTGGAGTTTTCATCTTTTCTCAAAGGAGTTAACAAAAGTATTTCCCTTATCCTTGGCTATCTGAAAACTTACGCAAAAATGATTATTCTCTGTGACTGAGTCTGTTCCTCACAGAAAAGTACACTTTGGCTCCTGGCATTCAGGAGCAGAAGCTGCACACAGATTAACTTCACATTTTTGAGTTATCATCAAGTGTTGCTCTGGATGCATTTGGGCAAAAGCCAAGCTTCAAGCGAGGAAGATACTAATGGAGAAAGAACAGAGCATGTATTCTGTGAAGGGTTTTTAATATATAATTTGTTTCCTTTATGGGCAAAGATCTTTTGAAACACTTCAGCCATCGTTGTCTCATATCCATAGGTCTCTGTATATCTCTGAGGCTGTCCAGGTTGTTGTGGGGAAGCTGGTTGTGAATGCTGGTTGTTCAGAGAGGGCATTGCTCTGCCTGAAGCCCTGTTTTGCTTCTCTTCATGGCTAATGAAGCCTCCTGCTGTGCTGGCTCCCGACCAGCCCTGTTGCTTGCGGCATTCAACGCCCGGGAACAAGAGAGGAATGAATGGTCATAAAGTGAGGATGCAACAGGAAAGAACTTTGTTGCACAGTTTTTAACCACCTTGTAAAGCTAGAGTGTGTTTTGTATTTCACATAGGTACTCAGACAACTTAAATCCTCAGCTGTGTGCTTTAGCTAACATCCCTTTTCTCAAATCTGCAGCTAAATGTGCCTTAAGCATAGGATACTGCATTTAACTTTTCAGTCTGCTGCTCCTCAGGAAACTCTCACTGACTCTCACTGTTGGTTCCCTCAATAACAAATAATGCAACAGGACAATAGGTCTAATCAAGACAATGGGACATTGTTTTTTTTAGGTAAAAAGCAGCGAAATAATGATGAGAGAGTTTATTTTCCTGGTGACGTTTTCCATCCTGTTGCTTTGCTCTGCTTACGCACATCTGTATAGTATGGGCTTATACAATGTAGTTTTGGTTCCCTTTTGCACAGCTACATTTGGAGACAGAGTTGCAGCACAGTTCCTGAGGTAATTGAGAGTCCTGTTTTTGGCTTTTAAAATCATACTTCGTTATTTATAAGCCCCAAACTATAATTATGGACAGAAGAACAAACTGGGGGTAATTAAAGTAATTATCTGTGCCTTCCCTGGAGTAGCACGGAAATGTCTGCTGACTGCATTTCAGAACCTATTCATAGTACCGTCTCCCAGTGCCAGGGGATCACTGTGATGATAAACTTCAACATGAAAAATAAATCTGCCTGATCCTTTAGCCTGATTAGATGATAGAGCTCATAATGTTCTAGACTATGGATGCTTTAATTACATTGAGGCAGGACAAACGTGCTAAGTAGAAACGCAAGATTCACATATGGATTTCACAGCTCCTCTGGAGAGAGAGAGCTCTGGTGTTTTCTATTAAATTGTGTCCCAGAATACAGCACCATTATTCATATATATGTTGTAATGTAGTTCTGTGCACATCTAGTGATATAGCCTAGAAAAACCCCAAAGACTTTTGGAAGAAAATAAGAGAGGTTTCCAGGCATAGTTTTTCCATATTTCCTATAGTTATTAAAAGACATATGGCATTTCCCTGTCTTGCCCAGCAACATTCAGAAAACCATAACTGTGCCTTCCCTGGGTTTATTGTGGTTTCCCCACTGGTGTGGGACTGTCTCCATGCAGTGTCTGACACAAACAGTGGGTGTCTGGGGGACAGCTTGTGTAAGCCACTTATTTCAAGCTGCTGCTCAGTACCCACACGCTTGCTCTATTGCAGCCTCCATGCTGTCCCATCAGGCCGTTCATACTGGGACTGCTTTTTGGACCCATCAGTCTCTCCCTGAAACACCATTCCAGCTCTATTCGTTAACAAACATCCTGCAATTTTTCTACTGTCACGTGCGCAGGATTTGTTATGCTGTTTTGATAACTTCAATAATTGAAGGAAAGCTGCAATGGCTCATTTTTGTTTTGTCCCAGCCTTTTCCCCCACCTAGTTAACTATCTGCAAAATCCCTTGAGCTGTTCCATTTTTGGCCCTTCATTTTATATTTTAGCAGAAGATTTGTTAGGAGTAATTCACATTGGCCTGTAGGTTCTGTATTGCAATCCACAGACACTGAGCTATTGGCCATCCACTGTGCCTTCCCCTGGGCCACCCAACTGCTGGGGCCAAATGCCTTCATCAAGAAGGGCTTAAAATGAGATCTTTGCAAGGTGAGTGGTACTTCTCAGTGCATTGCTTGTTGCTGCACAGCTGGGCCTGCAGATGTGAGGCTCCTGCCTTGCACTGATTCTGAGCAATTTTGCAGCTTTGAGAAGCTTCTTGTGGTGAGCCCTGCATTTGCTAATGGTGTTAAAGATGCTAAAGGTGTTTAAAAACACCTGGTTGTTTACTGTTGGATCTGATTTTTGTAATGACTGAATAGTTTGCTGTTGCTGCTGCAGAAAATAATGGCACTGAAACACACCACTTACAGCAGATTTCTTGGTTCATATGTTAAAATCCAAAACTCTGGGTTTTCAGTTACTGTAAACATCATAATAAAGTGCATGCATATGCTGATGTTCACTTTGCAAAAATGGCTCCTGTCTTAAGTCTGAATTCATCAACGTAGTACCTCTATTATCTAATATTGTTCCCTTCTTATCCACCATCCAATCTATTTAAGTAGTAATCTGTTCTTCTTTGCTAAGCCACCAAGTCTTGCCATGTCTCTTTCTCCAGCTGAACATAATCATAGCAGGAGGGAGCTCAGTGTCATGGTGGTTGAGTGCCAGGAGTGAGCAAGGCATAGGGGCTCCCTCTGTGTCCAGGGATAATGGCAGGAGCTGTCCCTGGAAGCCAGGAAGGTTCTGTGGCTGTGGCTACTAGGGACTGTGCACAGAAGGCCTACCCACCCCATCTTCTCTCTCATTGCGGCCCTTTTGAAGTTAGCTTGTGTTCAGAGGAAAGGACACACCAGATTAACATCCTGTCCTGGTCTCAAAATATCTAGCTATTGCCTTTGGTCCTTGGTGTGAAAGACTGAATCAGACGCAAGGATCAGCTGAACACTTTGCACTTCTCAGCTAGAAGCTGGATTTGTGTGAAGAAATATCAGATACAGGAACGTGCACCCATGAGCTTCTTGGGGTGGGCCTGAAATACAAGAAATGCAAAAGTTCCAGGAACTGTAGGTGTTAACTTGATTGGATCATAACACAGCAGCAAGCAACCTAGGAACAGGAAGCAATAAAATGAGGAAGCGAGATGGGCAGAAGAAGGTGGAAAGCATTTCAAGCATGTACTGGACATTGCTCCTGTTTGTTAAATACTAAGGCAAAGTCATTTGGACTAGTACCGGGTTTTAACATATGTCATAGCTAAGTTTCGAAGAAGCTTTTCAGCTTCTCTACAGTGTTTCAGCAAGGAACTTTCTCCAACATAAGGAATGTAAAGATAAATTTGAAAGCCAAGAGAGGCCCCCTGCTTGAAAAGAAATGAAAACTGGAAAATGGAAGCCACTTCGAGCATTTGTCTCAAGAGCAGGATGGCTGCACTGTACTTGTTTGTGCACCCTGAGTTTAAAGACCGAGTGTTTAGGTAAAGTAAGTTAAATGCAAATATTTCCCAAGTGTGGTTATAGTGATAGTTCCCTGCTCCATGCTCTTGTGTTACATATACACAAGCGTGTGTGAGGGTATACGTATGTGTGCATGCAGTTTTTTACGTAAAGCTTTTAATATTTACTTCCCAAGTAAACCTTTTGACTTGAACCCTTTGAGAAACTGTTGGGAAGAGCCAGACCACTGCCTGTCAGCATAGGCTTGGCTGGACGAGGCCCTGAAGAACCTCTCCAAGTCAACCCCATTTGCACTGGAATCAGAGCAGGAAAGCTCAAGGTCGTTCCCAGGCAAGCTATTCTGTACACCCTTGAACTGTGATGCTGGTAGGAAAAGTTAGCAACAGGCAAGCACGCAGAGCTTCAGTACACATGTGTAGAGACTGTAAGAACTTTTGTTCACAAAGCAGAGTAACAGAAATGAAAATGGATCAAATACATCTCACATTCTTTTTTTTTTTAGCGTCAATATCTGGTAACAAAGTTAATTTGGTTCTTAAAGCCAAAGAAGACATTCAGCTTTTCAGGACATGGTCTATTGGTATCCTGTAACACAGCACCTGCACGTTCCCATGACATACACAGTGAGTATTCTTCACAAAAATGAATTATGACTGTGTTTATACTGCATACGTATTATATAGATGACATGTAACTATGCTGCTACATGAATTCCAGGATGTTTCCTTCCAATTTCATTTCTGCCAAAAGGCCTGAGGGGAAATCTGAGAAGGGGGAGGAAAGCCTGATGGATGACTTGTGGCAGCAGACCAGCTCCTGCACAGCTTTTGGTCAGTCAGCATCTCTGCAAGGAGACAACATTGTTGCATTTGCCAGTTCCTCAGTTATGATATTGCACCCATTCCCACTCAGCTCACCTGGAGCACGTATCACCTTGGTGTGTCCACTGCAGTCAAAAGAGCTGTATTTTCCAGCCTGTTTTTCAGGTGTTTGAGGCAAGTGAGCTTCCACCGACTGCATCAGGTGAGGAAGAACTGACATCCCAACTGCTGAGATTGCAGCTCAGGGTGTGACACTACGGGTGGGTATTTGTCAGCAGTAGGGCTGTAAGAGACTTCCTGACTCCATCCATTCTATCTTGCAGCATCTAAAGCCTCAGGACCTGACAACTGTTTGCATAGTTACAGTGGACTGTTTAGAAAGGAGACATCCTGCTTGCAGAAGAGTATTGCCAGAATAGAGCTTGGGGCTTATGGCTGCTGCAGCAGTGGCCTCTTTAGGCTGAGGCTACAAGTAAGCATGAGCACTTGGTCTTAGTTTGCAGAGAAATACTTGGTATGTTGTTAGTAAGATAAGGTCCCATCATATCTATTTGTGTCTCTGTGAATGGATCCTTGCCCCATGAACACTTGAGTTTTTCCAGTGTTTGAGGACAAGCGGTAGGAAGCCAGAAAAAAAAAAGAAAAAAAAAAAAACCAAAACACTTTGGTAGAAGAATATACTGTTGGCCTGGCTTTGTCAGTATTCTGAATCATGAAATTGTAACATCATGCAACAGGCTGTTGGGATGACAGATTGAACCTTCAGGACTTCATCCAAACATTCATAGATACAAGCCTGGATGCACAAGAACAATTTGGCTTGGGAAAGCATGTTTGAGGAGGGTCTTTCCAGTCACTCCTGTGACGTTGCCACAGTACCCAGATGCAGAGACCCACTGAAATAACCATGCCTTATTTAGAGCATCTGAAATGGAAGCCTTCCAAGTAACCATTTACACTTGAATGCAAACTTGAATCTTTTAGTAGCATTTCACCTTTTTACCTGAAATTTCACATTGCTTCAACCAGCTTGTCTTGAGCCTGAACAGCTACAGAAATGTTTACAACCATTCCCAGCATTAAGATTGAGGAAAGCCTCACCTGTGTCTCCAAAACTCATGTTTTGGGGTTGCGATTAGCTGTGGAGCTGGTTAGACTGAGATTCCTTACTGCAGAGCTTTGACAAGTTCCTCTGCCACACCAAGCCCCAGGTGCCCACAGAACCCTCCCCCTGGCACTGTGCCCTATGGACAGAGCAAATCTTACTCCTCAAAGGCCACCACCCTCTGAACATGTAGGATGTCAGGTATGTGCAGAGGCATACCCAGACTTGATTACTCATCTAGAAAGCAGATGACAACTCAAAATTATGAAAGTACAGCTACCAACACAACCTGGCTCAGCAATTCTGCTTTCTGAAACCTCATATTAGCTATGATCAGGTTTACATTTGGTCCTTTCCTCATGCCTGAGGAGCAATTATGAATTTGTGCCAGAAGCCTGTAAGTGTTAAACTGGCATGTAGGAAGAATTGCCCACATCCACCAGGAACTACTTTTTTGCATTGCAATATCTGCTGTGAATAATGTGAATGTCTCCAAAACCACAGCACATTTTCCCTGAGCACAGTATTGCATTAAGAAAATGCCACTGGAAAAACACTATGAAGCTAAGTATCTATTTCATTACTACAAATTGAGCAGCTTTCCCACTTCAGTCAGGCACAAAGTATTATATTTTACCTATTGTTCTTTATATTATAGTTACATAATGAAATGTTATACAGTTACTAAAAGTGAAAGTCATTCTTGCAACAGAAAAAAAAAGCAGTTACAGTCAGTCCCTTCTGTCTCCTCCTTTGATGCCTATGCAATGTTTCCAATTCATCTTCTAGTAAATTAACATTCAAGTAGCTTCAGATAATTTTTATTTTTCCTGATAGATATGAGGATTCCAGCACAGACTCTTCAGATTACAAGTCTGTATTTTTCTAATAAAACTGTAATTTTAGAATTATTTTAACAAGATGTGTTGTGATAGGACAAGGGGAAATGTTTTCAAACTAAAAGAGAGGAGATTTAGATTGGATATAATGAAGAAGTTTTTTATAGTTGAGGGTGGTGAGGCACTGGAACAGGCTGTCCAGAGAGGTGGTGAAGACAATCGAGGTCAGGCTGGACAGAATTCTGAGCAATCTGACCAAGCTATGGGTGTCCCTGTCCATTGCAGGGGAGTTGGACTAGATGGCCTTTGAGAGTCCCTTTCAACTCAAACAATTATATGGTACTATGATTTAAAATATTTATGTGTATAATTCCTTCAGATCTCATACAGATGATGCCATTAAGCAAGACATATGTAGGACTATATTTTCGGTTGGACTAGATGATCTTATATGTCGTTTCCAACTTTGTGATTCTATGAACCATGCAGGAAAGAAAGGCTGTCTGGATGTCACCAAGTACTATCATGTGCTCAGAGTTTTCCTTGCTATTAAGTTAAGTGTCTTCAAATACAGTCAAACTTTCACAAGGAGCAATGTTACAGAGTGTAAGGACACTCATCAGCTGTGAGCAAGAGGGCTCGCTCCCTCCCTCACATGAAGGACTGCTGAAAAGCCAAAGACTTGCCATGGAGGTGTGGGTGCCAGAATCAACGTAAGCCAATAAACCAGCTACTCCAACTCGACCACTGCAGTGTTACAGCCTTTTCACTGCCACTTCTCTAGGACACAATATTAAGACAACCAGCCAGGTCACTCTTTTAAATGGGCTGTCACAGTCCAAATGACATCCTGAAGATGGCAAGGGTGTTGATTTCTTACTGCAAACAGCCACATGGAGAAAGGGGAAGGGGAAGGGGAAGGGGAAGGGGAAGGGGAAGGGGAAGGGGAAGGGGAAGGGGAAGGGGAAGGGGAGGGGGGAGGGGAGGGGAGGAGGGGAGGGGAGAGGAGAGGAGAGGAGAGGAGAGGAGAGGAGAAGAAGGAATAGTATAAGCAGCTGGAGGGAAGAGCTCCCATCCTTCCCTCTATGCTTCTCTGGAAGTACTGGTGCCTGGTGAGTGCTACCTCACACTGCTCCCACCCTGCTGGCAGCTGCTGTGGTTCTCTCTTGGCACTTGGCAAGAATCTGTGCTTAATCCCCAGTCTCTCAATGCACACAATACCCAGAGGGTCTCATGGTTTAATCTCCTTTGGGTAATGACTCCTGACAAGACTAATGCCTGGCAAAGGTCAAGCTGCTGGTTATTGAAAGCGGGATTTCCCTTCATTTACAAAAAAAAATTCTGTCTGACCTTTGGATTGTTTGACAGAATGTGGCTGTTTTCACAACCGATAATCACTGCCAGGTGGGCATATACACATGAGTGTGTCCATATACCCACATGGTCCGTGTGTGTAAATGTCAGCTAGACACAGCCCTATTACTCAAACCAATGGTATATGATAGCACAGACCACCACCAAAATAAGGTGAACTTTACATCCCTCCATGGCACCTTCTATACATTTGCATGCACTAAATTATTCTGATGCTTACTAAGTAGTAAAGGGAAGGGAGCTTGGTAGGTTTATTTCTGGTCTTTTCCAAGAATATTGGTTTAATGTTCTCATGATATTTTTCATCTCTGTCCATCAAGAGCCTTTCTAGGTTGAGACAGAAATTAATAAGCAGCAGAACCTCTCCAGATCCTCTCCTCCCTGGGCTCCGCTTTCATTATGTGGAGTATTTTAATTGCCATGTATTTCTGCTTGTAATTCTGTTTTTGTATTTTAGAACCAAGAATCTAACTGACAGTTTTGTAAATCAGCAGTGAGACAAGATAATGTTTATAAAACCCCCTAGTTGCTACAATTCCACATGTAAGAGCCCTGAAAATGGGTCACAGCAAATGCTTAGGAGGTAATCCATCTGGTCCTTTCTGCATCTTAGTGGTAGAAAATGATCAAAATGGGGCACTTCACAGATTATTTTTTAACCTGCAAAGATTACAAAACTACACAAATTTGACTCAGAGAAGAGATTTGAACTTAGGACCTCAAAGCTGCTGTGATGTTTAAATCCATTCAACTTTATTTTTGAGTAATTAGATCTTTTGTGTGATAACAGGTAAAGTGCTCTATCAAAGTTTACACAACATATAGAAAAAGCCTCACTTTCATTGTCCATACTGGGCAACAGCTGCACATCACTCCTGTCTAGCGGGAGAAGCTGAGGACTTCTATCACAAGACCTTGGGGTAACTAAGCATCTACAGTTTCTTAGACAACTGGGGAAAATCAGTGCTGGCATCACTTCTCCAGTTACTGCCTTAAACCTACATCAGGCACATTCCGTAGACAGGCTTCAGGGCTGCCACCAGGTCAGCCCCAGCCATCCTGTCCTGGTGTTCCTCTACTGCTGTGTGAGGGAGCCAGCTCATAGCTGGATGCAGCAGGGAAGGACATCTGGTGTAGAAGAGAGTAATTTAGAAACAGTGCTTCAGTCTGAATGATTTAATTATGAAAGTGGGTGTAATTGGAAATCATCTGCCCATGACCAATGTGATACTGTCAGGGCAGAATGCAATGACTTCTGAGCACTTTGGATAAATATTCCATGACATTTCAAAAGCCAAAGTGGAGTGAAGTGGACTGGCTGCCTCTAACGAGTGGTTCAGAAGTCATTTTCTGGATGAGGCTGGATTGACCACACAGCAGTGTGTGTGTGATGGTTGCAGCTGTAAGTTTAGGCTTGTACCTTTCATTCAATTGCTGGGAGCTGGGTACTACAGCTGCAGAAGAATGCTGCACACATGCGCAAAAAGAGTAGGAGAGGGCAGGTACATCACAGAACTAACCTTAAATAATACTGTTTGCATTGTTGCTTCAGGTATATACTCTGTATTTCTGCACAGTGGAAAGTGTTGCCAGAGCACTGCTGTTAGCTCATGAGCAGTTAAAACAAGGAAATGTTTCAATTTTAATCAGGACTCTGGGTTACTGAAGAATTGTTTAGCAACTGTGAAAAGCATCTTGTCATTACTGTTCATAGGCCTGAGTGACTAAGGAGACAGAAGAGCGAAGAATTACTCCTGGAGAATCTGCAGGGAGACAAATGGTATCTATTTCTGTTTGGTGAATAGGCCAAGTACTTCAGCCACCATTCTGACTCACACACATCTGAGTTTTTCCTGACCCTTTCCCTCATACTGCCTGTGTCCCTTGATGCTATGTAAGGCTCGTGCTTGACACCCACCTTTAGATAGAAAGGCAGATTGACAATGGCAAGGCTGGGCTTGGTGAGCATCCTATTTGCCACCAGTCTACCTCCAGCTGGTCCTGCTGCTTGGCACTTGGTCCTGCCACCACACTGTGGGCAGCTTGTTTGCTGCCTGAAAAAAAGCAGCACAACAAATGGGGTGGCTTTTCTTTAATTCACTGGCTATATATTGGGTGACAGCTTAAGGGATGGAGGGGAACATAAAATAATGACTCAAAATTTGAAAAGTTTTTCAGCAGATGCACTGTTTTAATTTTGGATCTGATATTGAGCAGTTTGAGGACAGTGGGAAATCAGCTCCTTGTATGCAGACTGTGTGAGAAGCTCTGTTTTCAGTGGGAACATTTAGTACTACAGGATTTTCTGTATCATTTTTTCCCCCAGATTTTTCAGTTCTTTAAAAAACAGTTAAACAACCTAGAGTATTTTTAATTTAAAGAATTTTATGAAAACAGTGCATTTGAAAACAGTAGTCTTTGAGATAAAACAGATATATTTCAACATTAAACACTATTGAAAGGCAAAGGGAAATTGGAGCTTTGGCTGTCATTTTTAGAGCTAAATGGAAAGTGTTAAGAAGTGAGTTATAATCCCTAATCCCTATACGAAAAGGTAGCTTGTATATAATCTAGATTTTAACTAGTCTTTTTCTACTGCCTCAAAATCTCCTCTAAACTGACTCAAAATCTATTGACTAGTTGTGAGACCTTCCAGTGCCCCAGCCTGGCCCCACTGGGACCTGAGGCAGAAAGGAAGGTTGGACTGCAGAGAAGTTGTTCAAGGATAAAATCAAAGGAAAGGTTACCAGGAATGAAGCCTTTTATTTGAAGGCAATTGATTGTTGGAAAGGATTGGTACAGTGACAGCCCATCACCTTTCATCCACTTGCCTAGGTTTTTGAGTTCTTCGTTGGTGCTTTGATAAAGTGCATGGACTGATAAAAGGCTTGCACTGAACTAATGCTCTAGGATAAGATTTTAAAAAAAGATATTTTTGCTGAAAGCTGGGAATGATTGCTTCACAGCAGACATTTCAGTCATTGCTAGATACAAAGTCTTCATCTTCATTATGAGAGGCACATAAGATGCATCTGCTTTTACACAGATAGTTCTGAATGTCTGAAAATGTTTGATGTAGAGAAGCAAACTGGAGTAGGCTGGTGGTGATTCAGGTTATTTCCATGCCATAGCTCCCCCTTGATGACCTCCAACCTGTGGTTCAGCAGCTGCTGCATTGCTTGGAGGCACCCACCAAGACCTCAGAAACTCCCACTCCTTTCTTCACTTGCTGCACATGCAATGTAAGCAGAGGCAACATGTTCTTCACTGAGGTTTACAGGCTCCAAAGATCCCTGTGCAGAGCTGTTTTGCAGTCTTTGAGTGTCCAAAGTTCATGAAAAGAAAAAGAAATCAAACTTTTCCTCCTTCTCTCCTGGTGTGCTTGATGAGATTTTATCTGCAGCCAAATCAATAATGAAACTGCTGCTGCTTTCAGTGGACCCATAGTTTTACCCAGAAACACTACCCAAATTAATTCAAGAACTATCCCAGTAATTCCCAAAGCATTGCTATTCATTGACCTGAGTTGCAGAAAGTGTTGCAAAATCCCATCCTTTGGGGGGTTTAATGAACACAATCTACCTACTCCAGTTGTGGGCTTGGAAGACCCCACAGGATTTTTCCCTTCTTGTTCTGATAGCTCCTAGCAACAGTGCTTCTGCTTGCTGTCAGTAAAGCATCTGCTCTTTGAACCTACAAGCTTCCACTATTTATAGCTCCTAAAAGTCTTTGCTAACTGTACATTCCGTAAGAAACGCCATCATATGAAGCCTGATTTGCTGAATCCAATGTTCCCCTTCCTTTGCCATATTGGATTACAAACAATTACACCTTTAATCTAATGTAATATGAAACTGAGGTCATACAATTATTTACGAAGTGAACAATTGCATGGCATGAAATATGTTTCTGCAGTATGGGAGTCTGAAGTTTGGATCAGTCTGCGGCTTCCCAAACAAGAGTAAGAGAAAGGTAACGTAGTGTCATGAATAAGTGAATTTAAAAGTCAACTTTTTAATATGTAATTTAAAAATATATAACTGTAGCATTTAATAAGCAAGAACCTTTAGCTCATGTAAAGCAAAGCATTTTCATTATTGCCAGATATGTCAAGAAGATTTTCTAGAGAAGTTCTCAAAAAAAATGAATAAAATCCTTGAAATCTTTCTAAATAAGCCTCCAAGAACCTGGTAAGAATTTGCTGCTTGGTTTTCCTGTTACTAAGTAGGAGAAAAAAAATAATTGGATGATCATTCTTACTCAGAACAAATATTCTCAGTGAGCCTCTCAGTGGTCACTAAGCATTATTCTCTCCCCAGTCTCCACCCCATTTCCTTACTACCACCAAAATTTGTTCAGTGCAAGGAAGAGGCAGCTGTATGGGACCAGGTGGCTGCAGCAGGCCTTGGAGCTGACCCAGGGTTCCATGATGGTGCATAGCCTCCACATAATCCAAAGATATCAGCACTCATGGAGCCACAGCTTTGGATGTCATCCTGTGGTGTTTTATTAATAATTTTATTGTGAAAACAGCTAATATTTTAGCTTAATCTGCTCTGATAGAGTGAAAGTCCAGTTGGCTAAGTACATGAAGTTTTAGATGAGACCCCTCCAGAAAGTAGAGGAGTCTGAGAGCTTTCTGGCTTTTCTTACTTCTGTTTACATCAGAATAGTCTCATGAAAGACCTGTATTCCCTTAAATTCCCTGCCAGTCAAGGCCAGATTTCAAAAGTGCAAAGACACAAATAAGTGAAGACAGTTAAGTGCTGTTGTTTCAAACCTCTCTGAGAGCTTTTGTAAAGGTTTGGGATTTCTTAGTGATTCATTCTCCCCTATTCAGGTAACAGAAAGCATATTGCTGCAGGGGAAGGAAAAATGCAGATAAAACAGAGGATGTCTCATCTATCTCTCTGGACAGAGGAATTTCTCTCAGGAGTGCTTGTTCCATTTTTGTACTGGTACAAATTTGGTAATTGTGCAAATACTGTGGGCTTTGGTTTCAGAGGATGGGAATAGCTCACAGCAGCCGAGCCGTGAGCGGCAGAACGCCTTTCTGAATGGGAGTTTTCATCATACTGCCACGCTGCTTGACCTCTAAATGTGCCGACACGCTGCAGTATCACTTAGACTGGGAAAGAATGTTGCTGTGCTATTGCCCAGGAGATTCAGGAGGATCCCATTACAGCTAGGCAGTGCCTGTGTGTAATGGCAAAAACCAAGTATGTAAGAAAACATAGCCTTAACTTAAGGACCCACTGCAGTCCATCAGATAAACCCAGTGTTCAAAGATAATACAAACGCCCACTGTCATCCCAGCACGGTCTTCTTACATACTGCAGCATGGTCTGCTTCTTTCTCATGCAGTTATCACAACTCTGAATGATGTACTAAAATTATTCTTTGCAACCTCTGTTTTATTTATTGTTTCCTTTACAATTATATACTACTAACCAATCAGAGGGATGCTGCTGGTTTTCAACTTGAAGACATAAAAAATACTAAAGATATATATTAAAAAATCTAGGCTTGTAGGGCAGATACCTTTTCACTTAATCAGCTGCTACACCTGGAAGTAAAAAGGATTCTCCACCCATTGATTTGGTCTCTTCCTCAATTGTCTGGGCTGGGAAGATGAACCCTGATCCTGTACAATGTGCCTGGGCTGTGCTACCCAGCATAAGAGCTGTAGCTCGATTTTATAGACTGCAAAGTGTCCCAGGGGTGGACCGGCCCAATCATTTCCTGGCTAGCAAGAAACAAAGGAAGGGAGGCCCTTTTTCTGGAGTCAGTTCATCATCATCGATCAGTGGGATGCTGTGCTACGATGCACCACCAGGGAAGGAGGGCTCCGAGGGTCTGCAGACAGAAACAAAGAGTACAGCTGCACTCACATTCTGTCCCAAGTGAGGCAGAAAACGGTACATCTACCCCTCAGTTTCTCTCCAGGTCAACTTCTAAACAAAGCTGTAGCAGTTTGCCTTCCTGTTATTTTTGCTATGGCAGAAAGCAAGAACAAAAGGGTAAGCACTTCACTTGTGGCTGTGCAGCAAGTCAGTCACCAACAGAGAATCCATCACCATTTTATATGTAGCTTTATAAACAGATCTTTTTGAACACAAGAATAGATGGCCACCTCACTGCCCTCAGTGAGAGCAGGAGTGCAGCCATACCAGCTCTTTACTCCTGTACAGAGCAGTAGTGCTTGCTTGCTTTGTGCATCCTCTAAAGTGATTGGCCTGAAATACAGCATTTAAGGGATAAAAAAATAGTTACTTTAATGTTCTGCTATCTAATATAATTATGCTGTCCACACAGATCGGCAGCATCCTTAACTAAGGCTGATAGTGGTACAGATCTCTGCAACAGAGTTTCTGTGAAATACACACAATAGCCCAATAAAACACTGACATAGGTGTAGGCAGACATAAAAGGGCCATATATTCAAAATGCATGAGTCTTGATTTGCACCCAATAAAAGCCACAGGGCCATGCATCTTACAGGAAGCTGTATATGCATAATTCATACCAGTGAACATAAATGGCTGCTTGCATATGCATATACCTGTTTTCATATGCCTTTACCAATACACTGGAGTAATCACTTGCCCATAAATGCACATGCATCTTCAGATACGAGATTGGAACGTGTCCCCTGGCATCTTTACACATATTTCTGTTTCTTCTCCCTGCTCTCTCAATTATGCCTTGTAAGAGGTCCTCATAAATCTCCACCTTTCTGCTGCAATTTTTCCTCCCGCCACCCTTTTTATAACCAGGCCTGCAGATCTTTGTTATTTCTGTGGCATTTCCAGCACTGCTTTCTGTAAAGTCATCTCGGACTTGTCTATTTTTAACCGAGTGACAATGTGGTTATCATTTCACTCTTGGTCCTAGGCCATGCCCTGATCACCTTGCCCTACTTCCTCAAGACAAGCCATCCCCAAACTAGGTGTCTGCCTCCCTGGACTCCCATCACCTGAGCATGCCTTGCTGTTGTGGGAAGGGCTACAGTCAGAAGGATGAAGATGAGGAGCATCCAGCATGCAGGTAGCAGCAGGACTGCTCTCAGGACTGCCGAAGCCTCTTCACTGATGCCTTCCCCGTTTATTTCTGGCCAGAGATATACTCTTTCATACATGTTTTGTACATCCCTTAGCATTGTTTTGTACTTGCTTTTAAATGCAAAAACTCAAAATATGCAGTGAAAATCCAGGGCACACGCTTCCAGAGAGGCTGTGGACACAATCACAGAATCGCAGAATCATAAAACATCTCAAATTGAAAGGGACAAGGATCACTGAGTCCAACTGCTGGCTCCACACAGCACCACCCAAAATCCAAACCCTGTTGCTGAAAGCAGTGTCCAAATGCTCCTTGAACTTCCTGCAGCTTGGGGCTGTGCCCACCGCCCTCTGGTGCAGACCCTTTCCCTAACCCCTACCTGCCCCTCCCCTGACACAGCTCCATGCCGTTCCCTCGGGCCCTGTCGCTGTCACAGAGGGCAGAGCTCAGGGCTGCCCCTCAGCTCCCTTTGAGGAGCTGCAGACGCCATGAGGCTTCTGCTAATCTCCTCTGCACTGGGCTGAACTAACCCAGGGACCTCAGCCATTCTTCATACACCTGACCCTCCAGACAATTCCCAATCTTCAGAGCCCTCATTCAGATGCTCTTTGACAGTTTTATGTCCTTCTTACATGGGAGCACCTAAACCTGCACTCTGTGCTTCATATGAAGCTGCACTAGCAGTCTTGCCAAGAGATGAGTGAAGGAAAAATTGCTGCCTCTCACCAGCCCCAACGTTTTGATATAATCCCTAAGTACAGGTGTCTGCCAGTGGCATAGAATGTCCGGCACTGGTTCAGCCATCCACACTCACTAAGCTGTCAGTTCCCTGTGACACTGGGTCATCTGGGCATATGGGCCTTATTCAAATCCCATTTCTGTCAAATGAAGTCAGAGTGCAAACAATGTTTATACTGGGGTTTGGCTCTCTATCAGCAGTGCTTGCTCCAGAACAGGCCTGCCAGCTACCCCTCCTAGGCTTTTGGATACAGTTGGCAGATCCTGTGCACTGCTTCACTGTGTTGCAAAAACCATGAGAATGACAGGTTTTTGGTCCCAGATTGGTGGACCCAGATTGGCTGGGTTCATGGCGTCTGCAGGGATGGGTGGCTGTGATACAGGATGAGGGAACAGAAGCCGAGGAAAAGAAGGAAATCCTCCAGTCTCCAGTACAGATGCTGAGGAATGTGTACCATAAACCAAACCCAGATGTCTTGACTGATGAGCAAGCACTATCTTTAATCTCTTATCTTTCTAGCTTTGAGTTTCATCATCATGCTAAGTGCCCCTATCCTTACACTAGTCTAATGATTACTTTCTCCAAGGGGTTGAGGCGTGATTCAGAAGCAGAATGGTGACTCCTCACATCAGATTGAGTTACCATCTGTCTCACACACACTTTAGCTACAAGCTGCCAAATAGCTTCCATGTCTGAAAAACACAGCTGGAACACAGCTTCAAAAACACCACTACAGCCACCAGCAAGTAGGTTCCTCAGGACAAGGAGCTGCCTTCGCTGACAGGACAGTGCTGCAGAGATGCAGTGACTGTGGCCTGGATTTAAACTGCTTTCTTCCAGAATTCAGGCTCTGCGGATTTTTTTTTTTTTTTAATATATATAAATATATATGACACTCTAAAACGCTATACAAATATAATGCTTTTATGTAGGAATGTTACACGTCACCACTACACACACTCAAAGCAGCATCATGTCAAGGCAAAGGAGGTAGTGCAGAGAACCATTAAGTGCCATTTCATGTACACGCAGGTGGTTCATTCGAGAGAGAAAAATGGAGATGTCAAGAGGGATGAGTGATGGAGGCTGCCGGCAGGCAGCAGAGCCCCAACCACAGCCACAGTATGGCTGGGGGAGGAGAGCAGTGTTTGTCCCTGCATCATCTGTGCTAATTAAGTCTCCACACTGAGTGTAAAATGAGAAAAAAAAAAGAGATACCTGGATTATGGAATTAGCTTGACTCCCATGGAGTATTGATAGAAATGTTTCAGTGTGGCTAATATTTGTGAAACCTTCCAAAGACGTGAACAAGATGCTAAGTTGTATTAGTACAGCTCCCTCAGGATACAATAATTTACCTGCTTGCAGGCATCACCAATCACATGTGGTACCACTGGTTGACTGATACCTCCTGATGTACGTCCTCAGGGAGGCATCCCCTTACTGTAAGTCACTGAAACTCCCTGAGGGGACGTGAGATGGGGGATGTGGCATGCCTGTCCCAGCAATGGAGGCATCTGCCACCCAGCAGCTCTGCAGCAGCCAGAGCATTCACAAACAGATGTTAGAGCTGCCAGAAATGTATGCCTCAGCAGTGTGGGGAGCAGGAGGTGGTCACAGCCTTAACTCTGCTGGGGACAATGATGTCTGTGGTGGCACTGGCAAAATGGAGGTGGAGGTAACTGTCTTTTGGAGCATGGTGCTTTCCAGCTGCTTTATTTGAAAAATGTATCATCTATGTATGCTCATTCTTTCACACACATTTGCATACAGGGTCACACACACATACAAAGAGCTCTTTCCAGCACAGGGGAGGAAGCAAGCCAGGTTACATGAATAATGAAATGGAAAAGTTGCCCAGGGATACACTCCCAGGCAGCTGTGGTTGCTGTGCTGTGACACTGCCATGGAAGTGTCACCTTCTAAATTCAGAGATTTTGGATAACAAAGAAAGCCTTGTAACTGACCTGGGTATTTATCTTTAAAAGCAAATATTAATGCTATTTCAACTGTCAAAATAGAGCCACGTCACCTGTTTGGGCTTTTATCCTCCATGGCTGCTCCATGACATTCCCCTGCCACTGCCTCCTCCGAGATCCTGAGAGCCAAAAACCCGCTCTGCTAGCAAAAGGTAACTGAAGAAGCTGAGACATGCATGCACCCCCCCTCTCTGAGTGACCAACAATTCAGCTGAAGAAATACTTATTTTTCTTTTTCTGTTCCTTCCATTTCTTATTCTCAGCCAGAAGTACCAACAGATGTGGCAGCAGGAGAGCTCCAAGATGAAGATGGAGACATCTTAGCTGGGTGCCCCAGGCTGCCTCACTTGCTTCCCCATGGGTCTGCAGGATGTTGCCTGGAGGGGCAGGCCCCAAGGCACAACCCCTTCTGCTCTTCCTGCAGGTTCTTGAGTGCCACCTGTATCACCTGGTGGGGATCTTTTCCCACCATCTGTCTGCCAGGAGGAGAGAGATGTCACATGGGAGCTTCATGTTTTGCCCTCAGTAGAGAATTAGCCATGCTTATTTGATTGATAAATAGTGAGACTTCATTCATTAACGTCCTGCTCTGAGGAAAGCTGCTGATGCTGCTGGGAGGGATGCTGCTCCCCTGAGTCAGGCTACCTTTGGTCTTGGACATTGCTGTGGGTAATGCAGTGTTTGGTCTCAAAGGCAGCATGCAGTAACAGGAACAGGAATGTACAGTGGCCTTGGCTAATGTGTCTCACACTGGGCATGAATTGCAGCCAACCCTGAGATCAGACTCCTCCTCGCCAAGAGTTCATGCTGCCAATAAAGCTCTTAAGAGAGGAGTGATTGCAGACTCTGAGCCATGAGGCAACTATGACTGAACTCAAATTGTGCACAATATGTAAACGTATCTATGCTAACTTGTGCAAACATGTGCATAGAACTTACCTATGTATTGACATGTTTTCAATATTTTCAGTCCTTGGCAGCTGAGTCTGCCTATTTCAGTGTAGCCTCTCTAGCAAAGCTGAATTGGCTTTGAGGTTTTTTTACCCATACATTGTGGGTAAAACAAGTACTGCCTATGAGAGTGGTAAGGTGCTGGAACAGGCTGCCCAGAAAGGTTGTGGATGCCGTGTCCCTGGAGATGCTCAAGGCTAGATTGGATGGAGCCCTGGGCAACAGTATTAAATGGGGAGGTTGTTAGCCCTGCCTGTGGCGGGTGCGTTGGAGATTCATGAACCTTGAGGTCCCTTCCAACCCGGGCCATTCTGTGATTCTGTGATTCTGTGATTCTGTGATTCTGTGATTCTGTGATTCTGTGATTCTGTGATTCTGTGTAAGGATGTTCCCCAACTGAATAGGAGGTCTGGTGTCAGGGCTTTTCTGCTTGATGAACTCATGCTACCATGGAGGTGCTGGTATGGGACAGCAGTTACCCTTTGACCCAACAGCCACAGCTACCCCTCAGCATCTGGGGACAGGTGTCACTTCTGCAGTGTTTGGTTATAACAATCACCACCACAGGGAATGAACTGTGCCACCGTGGGGCTCATGTCCACAAAACGGCTGTATTCAAACAAGTGTTTGAGCAAAAAAGAGATCAAGCTCCAAGCCTAACCAACCGAAGCAGTTATATTGCTACAAAACCCCTGTGAAATCAGATTAGAACAACCTATTTCAGCTCAGCTTGAACTACGGCTTTCCTGGGTTTGACCAAATTGAATAAATCTGCTTCAAATGGGTTGCTGCGCTGATTTCATGCTGCCTTAATTAAATGGTTTCAAATCAAGGTGACAGTTACATCAGTGCAAGATAATGTGTAGAAACAAAATTATTGTAATCAACACGTAAGAAGCAGAAGTAAATCTTTTTGCTGCATTAACACAGGTCATGTAATGGACTGTTCCACAAAGTATAACAATTAAAGAACTGAAGATAAACATTTATTTGCATATGATGTTTTACATGGCTTCCATGGCCAAAAACTTTCTTATTTTCAATCCAGTAACACTAGCTGATGTAAGGAAAAATGCACTTTCCTCCCTACAACTCAAGACCTGAAATTCTTATTGTAGCTATAACAGTTGATGTGACAGTTCACCTCACCCATCACATACTGTTGCCTGACACAAGCTGCATTGTGCTGTCCCAACATGGGATACTTTCTTACCAGCTGTGCTGCCCGATTTCTTTCCTACTCTCCTCCAGAAGCAGGCAAGTTTTTCTTGCATGTCCTGACATCCTGAGGAAGATGGCAAACCCATTGGATCATCCCATAAGAAAGCTTTCTTCTAATTTGTAATTTGAAAAGGTTATCCTGAACTTCTTGCTTTGAGAATACATTTCAAAAGTGGTGAAATTGCTTAAAAAATGCCATTGACGGCTGGTGCCCCGGATAGCACAGATCCAAACACAGACAGAACAGAGCAATTATGTTTTCTCTTTGGGTACAGACTTCTATTCCCCTTTGAGACACAGGCACTCAGAGTCTTTTTTGGTTTTTTTTTCTTATTAGGTCCCATGTTTCTAATATTGTTTTGAGAAAATTATATCCACTTCTTCTCTAGGGGAATTTGTTTACTTTTTTGGTGAATGGCAGATGACTACACTGTACATTTTGTTTGTACAAAAGGGAGCTCCCCCAGATCAGGATGTAAAGACTAACATTGACATCTCCACAAGACAGTCTAGCTTTGCCTGGTGTGCCAGATTTATTTTACATAATTCATATTTCAGATATCTTCAAATATTTCCTCTGCTTTGGTTAAACTACTGACACACATAATGCATTTTTGCATTTTTGGATGGAAGCAGAACATTCCTGAGTAGAGAGGGTGCCAGACTGAAAAGCTGTTTTTTAAAAATACTTAATATTATTAGACTATTAAAAGTGAGTGATTCTGGCAGTTTAATTGCTATTTCATAATATTCTGTGTTTACTTTTTGGATTTTGCCTAGATTATGTAAACAGACATCAGGTTAATTTTTACTTGCAGCTGAACTTTTTTTTCAACCACCGCCAATCTTGGCTCCTTTGTGCTAACACAGTATGTTAATGTGAGTATTTGTAAGCATAACAAAGATTGTGAAAACCTAAACAAATGGAATAAGGAAAGGGGAAAGGGAAGGGGAAAAGGGGAAAGGGAAGGAAAGAGAAGGGGAGGGGAGGGGAGGGGAGGGGAGGGGAGGGGAGGGGA
>JAPSGF010000004.1:3271161-3337168 GCA_035772895.1 Perdix hodgsoniae
TTTTTTTTTTTCCCAAAAGCTCATCCTGACACTAAATTCTATGGTGTCTTTTTACAACACTAAATTCTGGGGTGTCATTGCTTTGTTTGATTGTGCAGGATGGTAAGATTAGTAAGAAAGCCCCTATTAACTTTCAAATTAAATAAAAATTATGTAGAACAATATTTATTCTGTACATTTGGAGTTCCATTTTTTCACTTTGCCTTCAGTAGCAATTGGATCAGAGTCTGCAACTTTGTTTTTTTTTTTGGTTTGTTTTTTTTTTGAAAAATAGGTGGCATTTTAAAATCAAAGCTCTTGCAGACACCATAAAACTCCTTGTATTGAAGTTTAAGGGTATGTATGTAGTGGCCCTACACTCTCTCATGTCTATACAGTTTTTAGCAATCTCATCCCACATCACCAAAAATACCTGCAGGAAATGGTGGTGGTGTTTATCATGACCAAGGAGAATAAATATAAAAAGCAGGACAGTTTAAAAGGATTAAGATTGAGTTGCTGAGATAGTACTGAACAGTGTCTCCTATCCATGTTATATATTTGTAACAGAGCATTATTTTGCTTGACGACTACTTGACTGAATGTTTTTAATCTAATGGAATGGTCCTAAATATTTCCTCCTTGGATGGATACCATGGGATATTACAATAGGACTTTACTCTGTAACTAAGGATGCTCCCTGAAAAGCAGAGTACTTAGCCATTTAGTCCTCCTCCATTGTACTTGTCTCTTGCATCAGCTTTCAATAAACAATGACTAAATTATTCATCTCCTTCATTTGCTCAAGTGCAGAAGTGTGGATTCTTGTATTGAGTCTAGACATGCTGGAAAACTGGCACAAAGTAAACATTTGCTGAATTCACTGTGCTTTCCCCCTCATGTAACTGAGGAGCTGCAGAATGAATGAATATAAAAATAAACATTGACATTAACTCATCCAGTATCTTTTATCTGAACAGCCTCATCACTTGTACTGATGGTGAGTCAAAAGAACAGGACACGGCCAGTGGTCAGGTTCTTCAAATCTTTGCTTCAAACAGAAAATTACACAGTATTAAAAAATATAATAATAATAAAAAGACTACAACATTTTCAAAGAAACTTTATTCATTCAAAAATCTCTTCCTATATTTATTAACAAATACATATATCTTGGCTGAGGATGGACAAAAGCCACTGAAACAGATACCTGGGAAACTGGACATGGAGATATCGTAGAAGAACACTCGGTCTTGGAACACAATGGCATTGAAAGTAAAACTAGCAAAAAAACAACAAAATTACTACACCATTTGACATGACCTTGCATACTGTGTGAGCAACAAGATGTTCTCTCTGTTTGGATAAGAAAATTGTGTGTTCTTCACAACGAAACATTTTAAGCATAGCTGTGCTCGTTAGTCTCCGTATTTATGGATCTGTCAACTCTTCCACTGTAAACATCAGTGCTAAGGATTAGACCTCTGCTGCAAAGTGCAACTACAGAGTGAAACGCCACCAGCAACAGCCACAGATGTGGTTTGAAGGGAGTACTCTATCTCTTTTCAAAAGAGTTATTTCAGCTTTTTTTTTTTTTTTTTTTAAGGTTATGAAAAGTACAGCAAAAAGGTAAAATATAGAAAACTCGGGTTCTCAAAAATCTCTCTTTTTTTTCAGTTACTATGATCAAAACTGATTTAAGGTATGTTTACAATCTGTAAGTAATGGATTGCTTTATGACCCGGGCCAACATCTTTTGTCAAAAGCATCTTAAATGATTTTATTGAGGCTGAGGCTGATGTTAACCTGTGTACATGTACTAGAGAATGAAACCTGAGATGTATAAATATAGGAGCTTTTGGAGGACTGAGATGCAGTCTAACAACCAATTGAACACCCCCACTAAGAACAGCACCTAACAGGTGAGAATGCTGAAGAATGAAGGAATATGAAAATAAACATTGACATTAACTCATCCAGTATCTTTTATCTGAGCAGCCTCATCACCTGTACTGATGGTGAGTCAGGTGAGAACAGGTGAGAAGCTTGAGACTCAGTGCTGGCCATTCAGCCGCTGACCAGACATGCAGCCAACCCTGCAGAGGTGGGCATCAGAGCTCCAACCTCTTGCTGAAGACGGGAGCAGTGCTGCAGGGGGATCTATTTTGGAAGTAGAGCCTGAAAGCTGACAGAAGATTCCCTCTCCCCTTCTGCAAAGGTCTTTATGCTCCTGTGGCAGACCCCTGGCCTCCCATATCAGCTGAGGCCATGGATCACATACTCACTAGTTGTTTCCAGAAGTATAGTTACAACCATTGTAACTAGAAGCCTTTCTCCTCCCCTTCCCCATAATAATTTCCAAAGCTAAAATACAAAGAGGCATAGCTGAGTGTAATGTACGAGGACATGGTGAGAAGAAACACTGTCTTGTGAGAACACTTTAATATTTAAAGTGCCACTGATGCTGTATTTAGTTCTGCATTGGTGGGTGGAAGCACTTGAGAGCAAAACTTTGTGAGAGGGCAATCCTTTCCCCGAGGGAATTTCTATCTCTGCACCACTATCCACTCCCTCACAGAATCACAGAATGGCCCAGGTTGGAAGGGATCTCAAGGATCATGAATCTCCAACCCACCCACCATAGGCAGGGCCACCAACCTCCCCATTTAATACCCAGGGCCAGGGCTCCATCCAGTCTGGCCTTGAACACCTCCAGAGATGGGGCATCCACAATCTCTCTGGGCAACTTGTTCCAGCACCTCACTACTCTCATAGTAAAGAACTTCCCCTGGAAGACATCCAACCTAAATCTTCCCTCCTTCAACTTAAAACCATTTCCCCTTGTCCTGCTGTAATCTACACTTCCAAAGAGTTGACTCCCCCCCTGTTTGTAGGCTCCCTTTAGGTACTGGAAGGATGCAATTAGGTCACCCCAGCCTTTTTTTCTCCAGGCTGAACAAGCCCAGCTCCCTTGAATGGATCTTCTTGTGTCCATGGGTTAACCACAGCAGTTGCATCAGGACAATTAGCTCTGCAACATTTCTGGCCCACAAAGATGAGGAGAAGTCTTGTCTTTTGGGGAATCTGGAGAAGCATAGCTCTGGGCAGACTTGAGCTGTGTTTTGGATGGATGTATATGCACTTCCTTACTGAAAGTCATCATCCAAACAGTTCATCCTCCCCTGTGTTTCCACTGATAGTTTCTGTATGGTCAAGAAGAGAAAAAAGCAGACCAGAGCCACACAGACTTCCAGTTTCTTGAAAAAACAGCCATGAGAAAATCCTCCTGGGACAGTAAAGCAATCTGAATAGGCCTGATACTGCAGTATGGATGTCTAGACAGAAAAAATTATTAATCAGCTGCTTCCAGTCATATGTCACATTACTTTTTGGGTATGGCAGGTAGACACATTATTGCATGCTTTGGGGCAAATGGTCTATGAATTTGAAATTAATGTTCAAAGCAATTTAATCTGATTTAGTGCCCACAGAAATAGAAATTAAAATGACAAAATCATAACAAGAGAAGGAGAATGGTTACAAGCTGGGATAGTTTCCTGATATATTTATTGCTTGTGGAAATCAGATTTAAAGTACACAGTAAGACAGATACAACAATAAAGCAACACTTCATTCCTCAATAATTGTATTGGTCACTACATATTAGAGCTTAGAAAAAGCATAAGCTATGAAATAGAAAGCTATTTCGTAAACTTGCATGAAGTGATCTTTTCCTCCCTAGTAATCCTAAAGTGAACAGTATCAACTTCATAGTGCTGAATTAGAAGTCCTTTGGTGGACCCCAGCAGGACAGTGCCTCTCTTCCCATCACTTCTGGCCGCGGGTCACGGGCTGACAGCCAGCCTGAGCCTCTGCATTTCTGTGCGTGGACCACTCACTGTCCTCAGCACTGTCTGTGCTGCAGGAGGCTGCAGAAATCATCTGCATGCAGAGAGATACAGGGGCCTAAATCTTCACTTCTCACATGTACTCATAAACAAACAAACATAAAACTACAAAGAATAACTTCAAATCTTCATCCTGCTGCTGTGCCAAGCACTATAGAGCAACATGCTTTGAAAAGGCAGCCCTCATAATAAAAAAAAAAAAAAAAAAAGGCTTAATTTATCTCCATATGAACTGGGTGACTTGGCAGCCTGAGGGTAGAAGCTGCCAAGCTCCCAACCCTGGCAGGGAGAGTCTCACTACCATCTTTTTGGGAGCAGATTTATGTCAGCACCAGCTACTCACAAGAGTAAACTTTGATAATATCTACCTGGGTTTTGCTATCACATCATGGACTTGCCAACTGCCTGTGTTCATAATGCAGCTGTTTGCCAGTAGCCAGAAACAGTGGCCAATGGTTTTTACTGGGCACAGCACAGTCTAAATTCATGGCAAGGTTGGTGGCTCGGGAGCAGAGTTGTTCAAAACAACTGATTTTAAGCTTTGCCAGGAGACTTAAATTCTGCTGACAGGATTGGATTTTGAGCCATGATCACAAGATGATGCTCACATCCACACAGAAGAATGGAGCAGCATTTTACACCTTCTGATTCAACAAGAAATAATTTACGAAGCGACACCCACACTAGTAAGGAGTCTTGTCCTTCTCAGAGACCTTGGGTATGCAGCACATCCCTACAGAAAAGGCACTGCTCTGATAAATCCTGATCCCCAAGTAACATCCCCTCTGTAGCTTCCCATGAGGTGGCAGGTGGGAGGGCTATTTCTGAACCACTCAAGAAGGTGTGGAAAACTGAAGGGAGCACGGTCTTGAAGGAGGTCCTGGAAGCCAGCCCTCTGAAAGTGTGACCTGCTGGTCCGCTCCTCCAGGTGGGATGTTGGCAGAGCCTGCACAGCCCAGTGCTCAGGAACTGAAGAAGGACAACAAGGCCTAGGTGCCCGCAGTATCCTGGCTGGGCTTTGCCACCATGGCTGTCCAAGGCCAGAGAAACACTGCCATTGATTCTCCTCATGGTTTGCCTGAAATACGCTTGCTCTGAGTCTGGAACTATATGCTTTGAGAGACCTTGATCCCACCTCATGTGCTCAGCTTTGTCTTGGTGCCTGGAAGAACATCCCAAAAGTGCTGATTGCATTTATGGAAGACCTGCTGCTTTAACAAGAGCAGTATCTTCTGCTTGCAGACAGAATCAGGTAAATCAGGACTGATTTCTGTCAGCATTATCTCCATCCTCTCCCCACCACAAGCAGTGCTGAGCAAGGAGGACTTGTCCTATAGACTGATGAAAGCTTAAAGGTGCACAGACAGAGCGATAGCTCTTGATTTTTGCCTAAAAGTGATTGATAGAACTACAGCCATTCATCAGAATTAAGTTTTTGTAACTATTCTGCAAACTATTCTTGAAACCATTTTGCAAACCAAACACTATATTTTTGAAAATTTCTGTGTAATGCTTCCTTTTTCACACTTTTTAATCCCCCTTGGTACCTCTTACCTTGTACTGATTTTCTTTGCTTCCCTATCCATTCTTTCCTTCCTCTGTCTTTGGAGTCCTTAACAACTAACCCTACCTTTCTGCTGATGGCCACTTCATCTTTTTAATTTTTCCTTTATTTCATGTGTGCAAGATGCACAAGTTAATTTCCAGCTAAGAAAGGCATCCCACACAGGGAAAGTAAACTGGGGAAACCTTTCCTCTCATTTATTTCAGGCTGTCACTACAGCAGATAAGACCATGCAGGCTCAATTCATGACATGTTAAGTGAATTAGGGTGGGATACATGCATGGAAGGCCAAGTGACCAAGTGACAGAAACTCAGGTAAATTTTGATCATCGGTACTTTGAGTTCACCTTGCCTAGTCACCTTTCTTTTCAACTACTATACTTCTTTTCCAAATATCTTCCTCATCAGATCCTCTTATTTTGCAAGGCTTCTCTAAAATAAAGGCGCTTCATAAAGTTGTTCTCTCTTTGCTTTCACATGCTCTTGCAGCACTGTGTTATTTAGATCTGTGCTTGAAAAAAGCTGTAGCTGTTCTTCATTCTGGCATCCCATTACTAATTCTGGCGGAGCTAGACATTTCTGTAAACATGGCTGGGAAATGGATATTGTGCTTTGTTCCAATCTCCGCAACAGACTTCTTCATGACCTCTGGCATGCCATTCAGCCGATGGGTCTCGGTTTCATCATATCAGGATTTTCAGACTTTCCTTTCTTATTTTTTATTTGAGGGAACCAGAGTTTTAAAAGACAAGGGGGGAATACAGCATTATTTTTTTTTATCCTTTGCCTTCCCCTCTGTTTTTCCTTTTGCCTAGCTTCCATGCAGCTGTTGAACATTTAAGAAAAACATGTCTCCCACTGAGCAAGTTCCCTACAAAAGTGAATTGAGCTTCAGGCAAGAGGAAATGTGAGTCCTGAGGTCACTCCTGAAATAAAGCCCTTGCCCGGCTGCACATAACTTTGTTGTCGTGTGTTTTAGGCATGATTTAGAAAAAAAAAAAAATTGCACATTTCCCACAAACGGAATAAAGAGAAATGTTGGTAATCATGAGATGATCATAAGATCTTAAGGTCTTTCTGGTATTTTCAGTTGTGTTTTCAGAGCCCACTGCTTATATACAAACAAAAATGGGGGAGGTAAGATTAGGAGAAAATGATGATTTGCTGCTGCAAATCAGAGTTAATAGAGAAGCTTCCATGTCCTCCACACAGCTTGTATGAGAAGATACACCCCCTGTTCACAGGAAAGTAATATTTCTGTCAGATATGAAAGTAGTTTCTAATCTGCTCTGACCTTGGTGAGAAATTCAAGTCCAAATGCAGTAAGATAGAAGCTGACAGGTCAGCCTGAAGAATTTGACGTGGGAGAGGCTTTCTTGCAGTCTTTCTTTCTTCTTTTCTTTCACTGAAAATCTTATCAAGGATCACTTCAAGTTCTGCGGCAGTATGACCAACCACAGAAATGACACCAGTCGTGTCATTGCTCCTGCTGTTACAATGAAGGCAACCAGACTGGTTGAGGATCTGCTATTATTGCTAGAAACATATAAAGATGGAGTCCTTTCAGGAGAAACATGTTATCTTTTGATGTGTTAATACTGCAGAAGTTGATCTAAGTTTTACAGTTATACCTGACACTCTACAAAAAGATTTCTTTACCCTAACAGCATTGTACTTTGTTGTTTTCTAAGCTATAGGCAAATACAGTGACCCACACAAAGGCTGTAGACATTTCTCTCTCAATTTCTGAAGCTTTTTGCTTGTCAGGTGTACCAATGCCCTCTGGTACAATGACTAAGACAAAACCTGGATGATGGAAATGATCTATGCTTGCTCTGCTTCTCGCTTCCTTCCTGCATCAGTAATCTCATGTGTCTCGACAGAAAAAAAAAAAAGGCTAAAAATGCTTTGAATTAAGAGTCCAAGCTCAGAAATTATTCACAAGTCTGAAATATGATGGTTATCTTTCAGGCTTTCTTTTGGTTATTTTTACGGAAGCAAGTTTTTTTTTATCACCCTGACAGAAGGTTAAAAGCTTTTGGTTAAAAGTTTGGATGTTTCTTTGTACTTTATCAGTCAAGCGATGAGCCTAACATTTCTATTCATTGGTCGTGACAAAAGTTATGAATTATGAATAGCTATGAAAGCCTATTTATTATTTGTATTACTGGAGAAACAGCTCATAGACAGAACTCCATTATTTTCAACATAGTGCCTAGCAGACAGAACAAAAGTGCATGCATTGGAGAGTTCATAGCCTAATTTTAAAGTAAGGGAAAGGGCAGATCTAAGAGCTTCCCTCCATTCAGAGTATAGGAACTGAGACACCCATCCATTCAAGCACTGCTGGCTGCCCAGGTGAAAAGTCTCAGGTATGAAGCATGTGGCTTTGGAACCAGACACTGCCCAGAAGATGTGTGGTGGGACCTTCTGTGTCCAGAGCTGTGTACAGACCTGTGGGACCAGGTGCCACCAGCATGGGGCTAGAGGACAATGGGAGGCAGCAGCAAAAATTGTGTGGAGGCACATGGCTTGGGATGAATAAAGGAGGGGCTCTCAGGCTCGGGGGTGAAGACTGTTGAGACTGCACCAGGTACTTACAGACCAGTAAATGTAAGATGAGGAAACGAGGAAGTAAGGTTGTCCAGCATGCCAGGCAGTTATCATAGATCAGCCACATCTCTGCAGCCAGTCCATTTTCTGTAGACAGCATATCAAAGGCATGATTTAATGAAGGACTTTGAAGGACACTAACCCCAGCAAAAGGAAAAGCACAAAATCTCTTTTTTGAATATCTCACAAAAGCAGAAGGGTGATGACCATCATCAGCACTGAAGGAAAGATAATAAATATGGTAGGGTTAGATGAGGAAGGCTGTTTAAAGCAAAGACTAAAAACTGCTCTGTGGAGAGCCAGAGGAATGCTGCAAAGAGGAAGGTCAAGGTAATGAGCTAGGAAAATCATCCCTGCTGCAGCATTCTGGGTGGGCAGGGGAAGAATAGGATAGTCCTTGCTTAAGCCAGAGGTAGAATGTGACAGCACTGAGATCCTGGTGGTCTGCATGCTTCTTTTAAAATTTGTTTTCCTGCTCTATTTGATGGAGTTTGTGATCCAGAAAGCATTTTGCTGTTTCCCACCTGCAGTTACCAAAGTTTCCCTGGGAGTGCATTACAGAGAAAAGAACACATACCTTACACCATTTTTCACACATCAGATGTCCCTCAGCTCAGCCAGGAGCCATGAAATATGACAAAAAAAATTGGCCAGAGGAGCAGGTAATCTCTGTGTGAGGGATGCAGAAAAACTTCATGATCTTCTTCAGGACAGGCACCTTAGATCTAGGTCCCAGCTGTGGGCATTAAAGACTCCCTCAGCAGCACAGGCTGGAAGCATATCACTACAAGCAAGAGGTGAAAAGCAAGAGGAACTTGCCTGAGCAAAGTCTTGAATAGTCTCATCTAAAGCAGAAGCTATCCCTGTTTTAAACAAGAACATGACCTCCAGAGGTCTCTTACAACTTAAATTATTCTGAGTCTGTTCAAAATTAAAATTTAATTTTCAGAGAGGTGTCCCAGCACCTGATGCCACAGAACCCTTCCATTCAGCTGCCATGACAACACCAGCAGTGCCAAGGAATTCCTCTGCAGTGCTGCTCTCAGCCCCAATCCCAATCCCAGGGGTTTCCTCCTGAGGACAAAGCGGCATCACTCACCTGCTGCTGTGACAATGGGGCAATGGCATTGCAGAGCTCCTCTGCCTCCTTATCTCTGTCCCATGGGCATTCCTTCGTTGATGGGGAATTTCCTCAGAGCACTGGCTGAAAGGCTTTTTGGGTCAGACGTTTATCTATGCGGCAGATAAAACACTGCCACTGAGGAAACGTTTCTCTACTTTTGCCACTGCTTGCAAGCTGGGGTCCACACTGGCACCCTGCAGTCCTTGCATCTGCACACCATATCATTTATTCTGCTATGCTTCATGACAGCCGGACACTTACTAGGAAACTAAGCTACAGCCTGGATCTAGCCTTCCCCCCTCACAGGAAAGTTATAAGGAAAGTAAGAAATTGAGACCGTATTGTTTGGGCAGTGACCGGGCCATGCCATGCATGTCTTTGGTCAAACTCCCAGCGGGTCATGAGACTGCTGCATCTTTTGCCTTGTCCCATGCCCTTCTTAAGAACTGCCCTCAGGAGGTGATAATTGGACTACTGAAGCTTCATGTGTTTGCCAAACTACTCCTGTAAAGACCAGAGTAAGTGAGGAGTGAGTAAGGATTGCAAATAAATCACGGGTGGGGGCAGAGCTTCCAAAATGGCTGCAGCATGTTGAACAGTGGTATTGGGACCAGCTATAATGTCCAAATATGCACTGGGTGACACACTTGTTATTCATATATATGGCCTTTGCCTAAATAATCATCAGATTTGAGACTGTTTACTGTTTTATAAATTGCACACACACATATATATACATGAATAGATCTTTTCTGATACAGGGAACTTCTGGGATGTGAATGGATTAGATTGAGATGGTTGTTGTTTTGTTGTTTTTCTTTTCTTTTTTTTTTTTACATTTTTATATCACTGTGATTTTTTAGAGTATTTTAGCTCCTAAGAAATAATCATTAAGAAAAAGTAATTAGGCAAATTGTTTTCCTTTCTTGATGTTTCTTCCTATAGCTTAATTAAGGCTGCTTGCAAGCAAACTATTTTTGCATGTCTGTTGTTGTCATTTTCTTCCTTTCACTCTTCTTGCTAGTGTTTTGTTAGGCTGATATGTATTAGCTCCTTAGGTATACACATTTATTTCTAGCAACATCCCAGGATTTCCCATCACAACTGGCTAAAAAGGAGGGAAAAAAAGGCTGAAGATGGATGGTAAGTACAGCTGAGGAGAAGTCAGAGCACTACATTCTCTATCCAGATCTAAGATATGTTCTCGAGAGCTTCCCATTTACATGATATGTTTCCACTTAGCGTTTATGCCAAAAATATCCCAGCGTGGCTCCTGCTGATAAAAGCAGCAGGGTGTTGGTGTGAACAGGGCTCCAGGCAGCCACCCCAGCTCCTGCACAAACCTGTGACCAGGCACCTTGGGCTGGAGATGGGGAGCCCGTGGCCCGTGCCAGGTGATTCCACCTCCCACTGCAGATGCAGAGGCATAGCCTTCCACGCCACCCCACTGTTCCTCAGACGCAGCCGGACTGACAGGGACCCAGAGCCAAGGCCACAAGTTGCAGATGGGGCAAATCACGCCCCCATGAGGGGACAAGAGGTGTGGTTAATGTGCCAGCAGTACTTTCATTTCTATATTTTTGACTTTCTGAAAAGTAACTACATATACTTCTGACTGAAGTTTGAATACTCTTGCAACAGTGCTCCTTGGTGCCTTGGGAAGAGGACCATTTGAAGTATATGTGGCTCCTCCTTACTGGAAAGCCAAAGAGACTTAGTGCCTGAAAGGCCTATGTGTAGCAAGAGGCAGTCACACCGCTCAGGGCAAAGGTCTGGGCAATAACCCGTCTAGCACATGGGTGGAAGATAGAGAAACACGAGAGAGCACATGCCAGAGTCAGTCCTGTCATCTGTCACTATTCCTCCTGTATAGACAGGGCACAGAGCATGGTGAAAGCCTACAAGAGAATCGACAAACAGCTTCTGGGTCAAAGTAGGGCCAAGGGTATACCTCCTGAGGTCCCTCTGCTGGAGTTACTCCAGGAAAGAAAGAAAAATTACAAGCCATGAGCAGAAGGGCTACAGAGCAGTTTCAGATGGCAGAAAGGAGGCTGCTTGCAATGAAAGCATTTGGTGGCCAACAAGAAGTGAAAATGATATGACATGGAGCTTGAACTATGGCACTTTTCCTTTCTTGAGCAAGATCCCTGATTTTCCCTCAGTTCCAAGCCCAAGGAGCCCACTCAGTTGCAGGGCTGCAACTGAGGGGAACCCAGCAGACAGGCTGCAACTGAGGGGTGGCCCTGTAAGCTGCTGTGGGCTCGGTTCTGCCATCACAAGCACATTATTAGCAATAGTTTACTACAAAGATCTCGTAGGCCCAGTCTGGAATACATCTGTATCTACAGCACTTCCAAGCAACCGATGCAGTACATGAGCACCAGAAGTGAAAAGCATGCGGTGTCTCTGGGCTCAGAAGCCAGAAATGTTGGGAATTAGTGGGGATTCTGCCCTTGGGGTGCAGCTGCTCCCAGGGGCTGGCCATGGTTTTGGGATTCACTCCTACCTCCCAGAGCCAAGTGAACACACAACCAATTTTCACTCCCTTTTCCTGCTCCCCCTTAAAACAAATGCACCAGTACTAATTTCCTGAAGATGAGGAAAAAATAAACAAATGAAAGATTAAGAAAAGTGTTAGAGAGATAAGTGGCCTTAGAACAATGTATTCTTGGTATTACACGCATGCATGTGAGGGCGAGCGAGGCTGGGCTGAAGGGAGGGATGTGGTTCTGCCTGCACCATCCCCAGCAGCAGTTTGGTTCTTGCTGAGGCTCCACAAGGTTTTTGTACTGCTGCAGTGGCTGTGTCATGCAATGACTTGGTGTGGCCTGATGGCTTTACGTAAAAAGCTGACCACGTGCAGAGAGCAGGCAATTAACAGAGCAAATTGTTAAAAGAATATACATACATATATATATACACGGATGAGGATTATTACACATTTTCTAAAGGAAAATGTTCTCAATATCTGATTTGAAGTCTGAACTCAGTGGAAGATGGGGGGATTCACAGGGAGGGGCTCCCTCTGGCAACACAACACCGTGGTTGGTTTGTCTCAGTGTATGTGTCATTTCCTGGGGGTCCTTTTGGATGGGTGTGCTGCTGTATGCACATTGGTCCCGCTCCTGTGGCACGGGGAAGTGGGACACAGTGTGCAGCGTGTCTGGATGGGGATGGAAGCTTACCACGTTGCCTGCTTTGCTCACCGTGCAGTCTAGCAGGAATTAATCAATGAGAAGCTGTGCCGCATGGAAAAATAAAAGAAAAAAAAATAGAAAGAAAGCCAGCAGCGTGGTACCCCGTTAAGGCATAGGTCCCTGCTTGTTCTGCACCAGCCGCAGCCCAGACATGCCCCTGGCGGCCCTCACGGCTGAGGTCGGCAACCCCCGAGCGCTGGTGGCGAAGGGGCCCCGAGCCCATCTCGGGGCAGCCCCTGGCCGGAGCACCCCGAGGGCATTGGCGGGCGCCGGCTCGGTCTCGGTGGGCGGAGGGGGAGGTAAAAGAGCTGAGTCAGCGCCGGGGGACGGCCGCGGGCTGGGTATGGGGTCCGGGCAGCGCTCCCGCCCCGGAGGTGCCCACGAGAGAGGAGAGAAGAGAAAGGCCCCGGGCGGCGGGCAGGGCGCTGCCCCCCTCCCCCCCCCTCCTCCTCCGCCGCCGCTCCTTATCAGCCCGGCTCGATGCTGCAAGGCGTGTCTGGGGCTCTGCTCATGTGATGGAGCAAGCGGGAGACGGGCGGGGGGACCAGGGGCGGAGGTGATTTTCCTCCCTCTCTCGCCTTTTTTTTTTTTTTTTTTTTTTCTTTCCCCTTTCCCTCCCTCCTTTCGCTTCCTAAAGGAGTTCGCGGAGAGCTGCGCTCCTTCATTCCCGGCAGCACCGCCGCCGCCCCCGGGGTCCCTGCCGCTCCGCTCCACTCCGCTCGGCTGCGCGGGGCAGCGCCATGGGCGCCGGCAGCTCTGCCGAGCCGTCCGCCCCTCCACAGGAGGACGGGGCCGCCGCCGCCCCCCCGGAGCCCGCCAAGGTAAGGCCGGGGCGGTGCGGGGCCGGGGGAGGCGGGCGGCGGCTCCGCAGCGCGGGGAAAGTTTCCTGCGCGCCGGCGGGCACCTGCCGGGGCCGGCAGGATCCTGCGGGCCGGGCGGGCGGCGGGCGGGTCGGGACTGCGCCACGGGCAGCGCCGCAGTCATAAAACTCGCGGCGGCGGGGCGGGTGGGGGGCGGCCGTGGTGGCGGCGGCGACGCTTTTGTGTGCGGCTGCGGGGGGAGAGGGCCGCACCCAGCCGGGGCAGCGCTGTGCTAGGAGCCCTCCTGACTGCGGTCCTTCGGCCGCTGCTGTGGTACCCAGGGTTCCCGCAATCTTTCTTCTTGTTTTTCTTTTCCTTTTCTTTTCCTTTTTTTTTTTTCTTTCTTTTTTTTCTTTTTCTTTCCCCATCTCTCTAGAGGATGCGGCTGGGAGGCGCGTCGGGGGGACTGCAGCAGGGACCCTCCCCGCGCCAAGTTTCCCCTGCTGGACTCCAGCTTCAGCGTCCCTCCTTTCACATCCCCCACCTCCTCCCCTCCCTCCGAGTCCCGCATCGGGCCCGCCGCAGCCCCCCCGAGCAGAGCCGGGCGGGGAGGAGGCGCGGGGTCGGGGTGCGGGCGGTGGCTGCGGCGTTCCCCGGTGGCACAGAGTCGGGGAGAGCGGGGAGGCGGCGGCCCACAACCAACGGGGAGTGTGTGTGTGTGGGGGGGGGGATCGGGGTCCGAGCCTGTGTTATTTTAAATAAAGACGTTGAAGAATTGAAAGAAATTCTTTTAAAACGTCTGGTGTTTAAAAATAGATTATGAATGAAGCCATTTATCCTTCTGGAATAGGCGTGTTGAGGGGATTCTGGGACTGAAAGGGAGGTTATGTGCATCTACATGTTTACATAGCATCGTGTTGGGGTTAGACGTTAGTTGTTAGGGGAGACATAATGCAACGTTATGCCCAGAGCCTGCTGCGCAGCCTGATCCGAGGTTGGATCCTCGGAGCACTCCAAGTTTCTGTGAGCGGGCGTGTGGGTGTGTTGGAGCTTGAGAACGGGTTATGACTTTGTTTCTTTGACCTTGTGGTTCAGATTTAACTTTCAAGTTGAATTTCCCATAGTTCCTGCCTTCCACTAGACCTCCTTGTGCGTGTTTTGACAGATTTGAAAACCACATTGAGAATGAACTTTAAATTAACTGAGATTTATTTTATTTTCTTTCTAACCAAATAAGCAGTAGGGATTGGTGTTGGTTAACAAAATATTTAGCAGTTGTGTTGAGCTGCTTTAGAATTCAAATGCTGAAATGTAGACTGTGGTGAATTTGGAGGGCGAGCCTTTGGTCGCAGGGATTGTTTTAAAGCAAAGATAACCTGACTTTGAGAAGGGCTGCAATATTCATAGTCATGTTTATCCATTCATGGGAACTAAGGCAAGAAAAAGAAGATACCATTGATGCTGTTCTCCAAGGTAGACATGACTGGTTCTAAATGCTGTGGTTTATATCTTCTGTTCTTTAGGAAGCGTGTATTCCAACGCTTCAGTTTTGTCGTTCAAGTTGATTAAAGATGGGGAAGTTCTCTTTGCGTATCATTGCTGTAAGTAGTTCTGTGACTGTGGTTTTCCTAGAACAGCAGTTTCTGTCTTCTCTTACATTGAATCAAAGTTTTAATGAAGTTCAGTCCTACTCTCTTTTTTTCGTTTTCATATCTCCCTTATTCTGTTCTTACCACAGTGAGATTGTTTCATGCGGATTCATGACACAGTTTTTCATAGCTGTTCCTTTCAGCCCTCTGAATGTGAAAATCACCAGATCATGCCGTGCCCCTGGAGAAATCTATCAAAGAGCTAATGTGTTTGCAAAAAAAAAAAAAAAAAAAAAAGGCACTGGTGTCATTTTTAAAGGATGGAAGGATGGTCTCCCTGCTCGTGCTTTTGAAATTAAAGCACTCATCCCAGCTCTTCTGAATAAAAAAAATTCGGAGAACTGGCCTATACGTAATCCAATTTGAGTGAGCCTTGGCAAGTAAATTACAGATACATTGTCTGGGCAACTGTTACAATAGGCAGTATAAAATTTCATGGCAATTCTGCTTCCTCATCACTTGAAACGCCTCAGAATATTTAATCAGTATTTCATAGTAGTCCTATTTTGCACTAGATGAAAGCCTGTTTGCTTTTTCTCTGAGAAAGACTGTAAATTTGGGCCTTTAGGTTGCCTTGTTATCCCCATGTGACTCTTTGGCTGAATACCAGGTCTCGAGGTGTCCTGGTTACTGCAAGGGGGAGCACGTGGGCTTGTGTTTCACTTCTGCAGCCCAGGAGATGTCAGATGCCATGTGAAGCGTTTGGGCTACCATGGCAGAAAAGATATTTGAGAGCCTTTGGGTGCTGGTTTTCAAGCACTGCAGATTAAACGTGGTCTGAAGGAGTTAGGATCCCAGGTGCTCACCCTAACTTTTCACAAATTGCTGCTGGATTGCACATAAAGCAGCTCCAGAGTTTCCAGCTCAGCGTTATAGTGGGACTTGAAATTGGTGGTGGTTTTCTTTTTCTTTTTTTTTTTTCTTGTAGTAGATCCTTATCGTGCGCAGCTGCTCTACTGTGGGAAGACCCTCTGCAGGGAGCATGGCAGGTAGCTGGAGGTATCAACCCATTCACATGTCCAGACTGAATTCATTGGGTTTGTGCAGCAGTGTCTACAGTGCTGCTGAAATCAGTGGGCAGGGCATTGTCCCACAGAAGGTTCATCTGATCTAGGTATTTCCTGGCCCTTTCAGAAGAGGTACCACTTTTCACCTATTGTTTTCTTCATCCCCTGCCCTGCTTCCCTGCTTTGGTCCATGCAATGCAGCCCTGCATTACACCGGTGTTCACCTTAGGTTTCCATAAACCAAGCAGACTTATCAGACCTTCAGGAAGCAGTAGAAAGGTTTTTGCACTGGACAAGTTTTGTGACGTATTAGTGAATTTGTTTGCATCATGATGCCCAGCTGAGACCCAGAGCTATGATGAGGCAAACACCTATGGCAGATGTCTGGGTGTGTGGGGCAGGAGAGGAATGAAGGCCCTTCCCACCAGTGCTGCTGAAACCTGTCTGTTACTCTGTCCTGAGTAGCACTGTGAACCAAAGATTGGCTTGAGAAGGGCTTAAGCAGAGTTAGCTTTGAGGCTATATACATCAGCACAGGCCCCGTATTCCCATCTCCTCCCCAGCCTGAGGCCCGCAGCTTCCCCTGGTAGCTTCTGGCACTTGGTGAGCTCCTTCAGCAAACAGGCAGCACAGGAAGTTGCTCAGCTTCTTTGGCACCACCGTTCCCCCAACATTTTAGCAATGTGTGCTGGCTGCTGGGGCAAAGGAGGCAGCAGGTGAAAGGAGCAAGCAGGCGGGACCTAGGTGACACTGTTCTTGGTTGCAACGATGGTGCCATCATATTTAATGGGTGGGCTCGTTCCCTGTTCATAGCAGGAATGCTCCTCTTGTCCAGTTTCCCATTCCTATGCTGAGAATCCAAAGAGGGAGTAGGGAGATGTGCTGATTTGTTGCCCCTCAGAGCGGTGCCCTCAGGCACAATAAGAGGAATGTAGCTACAGGCTGCATAATCAGTACTAGGAGAGCTGTGTCATGCTGCTGACATCTCAGACAGAGCGTGTGTGTGATCCAACCTGTTTTTGTCTCATTTAGAAGTCCAAGGTACTGATTTTAATTCAGGTTTCTTTTTGTGGTCCTGCTGGGAAAGCAGAGGGCCGTGTTGGAGCAGCTGACTGCCTCTGCATTGGGGAGCTTTTAAAGGTAGAATCCAGAAAGAAAACCCTGGCAGAGCATCAAGCTGTTCTTGCAGCAAAATAGAAGTTTGGCAAAGATAATGTTCTGCGGGAATTTTGATGGCTTTAAAATCTAGTGTGGTGAATTCCTGGCTTGCTCTCATGCAAGGGCCTCCGCTCAAGAGCAGCGATCATTCAAACTGTTTTCTGGATAATTCCCATTTCTGAGCAGTAACTTGATTACGCTACCTGCCTTGTAATGAGAGCAAGTGTCTGCTAGACAGTAAATATTTGGAACTGTCTCTTCTAAAGAGGTTACCAGCTGAGATGTCAGAATGTCTTATTGTCTGCCTGCGTGACAAATAACAGCTGTGACAGACGTACATCTGCTGTTTTAACAACTGCGTGCTGGTGACTGGGCAGGGTTGAGCCAGCCTTGAAAATACAAGCTGTACATTACTGGTAGTAAAACTTAATCAAGTACCAGAGGAACTTCCTTAAACAGCATCTTTAAGGGCCCTAGTTAAAAAGCAATCGAGTTAGAAGCGTTTGGCCCAGAGGCGAGCTACAGGGCACTCCTGGTAGGATGGGGCTGGCTTCTCTTTTGAGCACTTGCGTAAGACCTGGGAGGAAGGCAGTGATGTCCTTGTGTGCTGATGTTTGGAGTTCCGCCTGTGGGGTGACTTAGGAGAGAGCACAAAGGTGCTTAATTGAAAAAATGCACAATGGAAATTGGTGTCTCGGATCCACTGAAAGCGTGAAATAACCCCTAATCATACAGGAGATAAGAAGGAGGCGGCAGAGGGAGTGTCGGGGTGCTTTGAAGGTTGAGGCAATTAGCTTGCGTTTGATGTGATGGAGAAGCTAAAGAGATGCAAAGAGGAGTGACATGGTCTTTGCAAATCATTCTGTTTGGAAATGCAAGCCATGTGTTTAGTTATGGAAGCCTGCTTTGTGCTCTGCCCTTCTAACTGTTAGGGTGCTGCCTTAGTTGTATCCTAGGATGGCTATGCAGAAGGAGTTGAGAGGTGTGAGACCTAGCGCTGATTCAGGCTGAGTATGAACCAGAATGACAGTCTGAGAGTAGCACTTCCTTTACAAGTCTCAAAAGGATTGCAGAGGTGATTTGGGAATAAAACCATCAGTTTTATTTTAGCCAAGAGGATAATCATCCATAAGGAGATGTCACAACTAAGTCAGACTGAGAGTTAGAACAGAAGGTGATAATTCTGAGGGAGTAAAAGGTAAGGAGAAGACTCTTGACTTCATCTGCGGGAGATGTAAACAAAAAAAGATATTAAGTATGTGCCTTATAGAAAAAGGGCCTTCTGTTATCTCCATGTGGAACCTGTAATTCCCATGAACTTCCAATCCTTAACTAATGTGAAACAAGACAACCTGCTGTGAACAGAGCTGGAATGACCTAAATTCAGGGGTAGATTGTTTTTGGTTTGGTCTGTGTTCCTCCCCCTTTCCCCCCTCCCCCCCAAATATTGATGTTTGCAGATATTTCAGCGAGTCATTGTGTGTAAGTAGTTGATTTTCTCAGTTGACCAAACTACTGTAAGCTTTCTCTAAGTTTCGGAATTAAACTTCTGGAAAAATATTAGAGACGTTTGTGTTAGTTTGCTCAGTTGTTCAGACAGCTGGATCTGGCTATTTTAGTAATCTAACGTAGAATCTGTGTAGCAGGATTAACAGAATGAGGCAAAATTAACCCTGGTGTGTTTGGTCCTGGTATGAGGAATCCTTGGAATGATTTGGGTCTGGTATAAGGAATGCTGGGAATGATGATTCCTGGTGGGGGAAGAGGCTGCGTAGTGCTGGACCATTCATGCTAGTGAAGAAATGAGTGAAGCATGCTCTAACACAAAATAAGCAATCAGTGATCTTCTGTTAATCCACACCTCGTGTGGTTCTTTGCGTTATCTTTATAGATGGTGTATACATTTAATGCTGGGCCCAACCACTAGGCTTCCATATCTAAAGAATGGAGCAGAAACCTCTGTAGGTGAGATTGATGTAGTCAACAAGCTGTGTTCGTTTTAGTCTGACTAGCTGTGCATCAGTGCCCGTCTTCTGTCTTTGCTAAGGGTATGAGGGAAGTCTTCAGAAATTATTTGCGTGATTTATAGAAGCAGCATGACAGAAGCAAAAGTATTCCATCACTGATGGCTCTTTGTTTTTTGAGAATGATCAAACAGAAGGACCAGTGAACTGGATAACCATGTCTTTTCAGTTTCTGCTGCATTTATGTGACAACACATTCATAAGCTAATTCATAATCCAGGGAGAGCTATGAATGAGTGCCATGGAAACCTGATAAAGACTAATAAATATACCAACAGTAATGTCTCTACTTGTAGGTAAATAAAGTGTTGAACAATCAGATACTCAACACTTTCATCTTCAAGGTTTTCACCTCTCTAAACTTTGACTGTATATTCAAGTAGGCTTTATCACTATTCTCAATGGAATTAGGAACACAGCTAGTAAATTGGAGGTAATTGGTCTAAACTGTGCTTCAGATCCTTGCAGAGAAATGAAGCAGTTAATGTGAGTGAAAATTGAAATTAGTTTCTTTCAAGAACTAATGCAGTGGGACAGACTGCACTGACCCTCATAAAGAGTGTGAGCAACTTTTCTCAGAACAGAAATTCAAAAAAAACAAACGAAAACCTAACTGCTGTTGTCTCCCTTCACATTGCGAGCCCTCCTTGCTCCAAAAGGTACATATTTTTACATATTTTCTTCTTTGCATGCATTTTAATTTGTGGAAAAAAAAAAATCGCTCTATCAGTTTGGGTATTTTACTTTGTGTAAGTAAATAGACTACTTGATTTGGAAATCTAAATTTGCCCTCCAGTGGCCAAGAATCACATCATAATCTTTTCCTAGGGGCTGGGCTAAACTGGTCATTGCGCCGTTGAAGGGTGGGGTTGTGCTGTGAATCTGATCAAATTTGTAATTACTGAATTTTTCTTATATTTATGTCTTGCCATATTTCGAAAGATGTGTCCTGCTTTCAAAACCGAATTGATGTACAGAGAGAACAGAGGTTATAATTCTACCTGCTAAAATGCTAAAAGTAAAAACTGCTTCTGGTCTTAGCATTTAGTATTGTTTAGAAGGAAACGTAAGAATTTTGCTGTTCTTCATACAAGAAAGTTTATCACATTTGGTAGGTGTAGAGTGTTATCTACTAGATCCAGTGACTTCTGAATTCTGATCGTGTGTTTGAAATGATACGTAGTCA
The DNA here is from genome assembly GCA_035772895.1 of Perdix hodgsoniae. Lineage (NCBI taxonomy): Eukaryota > Metazoa > Chordata > Aves > Galliformes > Phasianidae > Perdix > Perdix hodgsoniae. The sequence goes on from JAPSGF010000004.1 coordinate 3,291,370, forward strand.
CTATTTTCCTAAATTCATTTCAACTGTAGAATAAATTAAGGACTGGGGGATTAACTGCAATAATAGCTTGTGATTTCACAGTGGGTTTGATTTAAGGAGGAGACAAGTTGTACTGTGTTGAGGTACATAATTCCTATATACCTCATTTTCTTATGGAGTCCACAGGTGCATGTTGGCTCCTTGTCTGAATTCTACAATCCGTGTATGTGCCCTGGCAGCCAGAAGGGCCAGCTGTAGCCTGGGGGGTGTGCATCAGGCCTAGAATTGCCACAGTCAAGGGGACGGGTTGTCTCCTCTGCTCTGTGCTGTGTGGTCTCACCTCCAGCACTGGGTGCAGGTATGATCACCACAACATAAGGACATAAAACTGTACAGAGCATCCAGAGGAGGGTTAAAAAGATGATGAAGGGTCTGGAGGGCAAGGTTTTTGAGGTGCAGCAGAGGTCCCTGGGTTGGGTCAGCCCAGAGCAGAGGAGCTGAGGGGAGCCCTCATGGCGGCTGCAGCTCTTTGTGAGGGGAGCGGAGGGGCAGCGCTGAGCTCTGCTTTCTGTGACAGCGACAGGGAGCGGCACGGAGCTGTGTCAGGGGAGGGGCAGCTGGGGGTTAGGGAAAGGGTCTGCGCCAGAGGGTGGTGGGCATGGAACGGCTGCCCAGGGCTGCATGGCCCCACATGCTGGAGTTCAAAGAGTGTTTGGGCAACACTCAGACACAGGATTTGATTTTGGGTGATGCTGTTTGGAGCCAGGGGTAGGACAGGAGTAAAAGTCTAAAAAAAGAACAAATAACTGCAATGTAGTATGTATATTTAAAAAAAAGAAAAAATCTTTTTAAAATTTCTAATGAGGAGTCTCAAGTTAATTTAAAAATTAGTCTGTTATTTTCTGTGTTTTTGTCTGTAGGTTTTAATTGGTTGTTACCCATTCAATTAATGCCATTTGCAATTGCGAAAGATTGACTCAGAGTTTACATCCCTTTGTTCAGTGCCGTGGCATTTTTATTCCTTCTGAGTTCCTGTGTTTTAGATTTATGAAAAGGATGATGTGAGAAGTGGGAGTGCAATCCGAATGTTGAGCCATTCCGTATTTCTTCTATTTAATATCTGGTCTCAGCATGTGAAAACTCTGAAGCCAAATTATTCCATCTGTGGTATTGGCAGTGATGCAGAATGGTGTCCTTTTTCCTGAGGTGGATTATGTGGCTGTGAAAGGCAGCTTTGAGGAGTGCAGCAACACCAGGTGGAAACAATTTGGCTTAATTAAGGGCTTCTGAACTGGAGATTGGGAACCCTAATGCATGTTCCTCGCCTGTGTGGCACTTTGCTTGTATCTAGTCTGGCACATGAAAAGGTAGCTGAAAGATAAGAGGGAAGCCTTTTTCCTGGCACATTGTGAGTTGATTTGGAATTTCACTGCAGCAGGCCAATTGTTACTAAAAATAAGTAAATAGCTCTGCCCATTCAGAATCTTTTTAAGTGGCGTTTTTGCTCATCAAGAGAGTGTCATCTTTCTGATCCCAGTTTGGTGCTTCGTGTGTTTGGATGTTGCATTACATTGGAAGATGGGGGTGCATCTGTGATTCCTTCACTTAATTAACAAATCATCAATGCCAGTATTTTGGGAATACAGCAGAGTAATAAGAAAATGATATGTAATTAAGGTTCGCTTTTCCACCAGAAGAACTCTAGACTTGCACTTCAGGAGCAGAGGTTTGAGATGTGTCTAATTAGTTGAAACAGCTTCTGTTGGAGGGGAATATGATCAGTCAGAAATCTAATTAATTAAACAAATAAAGGGTAAAGAAGTGTATGTGGAGGGAGCTGTTTTTGTTTTGTTTTAAATGATCACAACCCAACTTTATTGTTTAGGTATGCTTTTATTTTAAAAACATCTTCCCTTGTTACATAACAAGCCTATAGACATTCTGGAGGTGATTAGAATGTATCAAACATAGAAACTGGAAGAGAGTTTTTTTCATAATGACAAGTTTAGGAATTAAGCCTCAAATACTATAGTGTGGAGTCCTGAAATATTGCAGATTTGTTTCCTCTGTTAAGAATGAGCTCTACCTAGTAAGCAAGGCTCTGAAACTCTGGTTTTAATCCTAGGTTCACTGAATTTCCACATGAGACTTACATAGATACTTTCTATGTTGAATAGTTCACTTTTTTTTTCCTGTAACTGTACTGCTTATAATCATGAGATAAGCACATCAGCAGAAGAGCAATACCAAAGGCTGAAATATAGGCAGAATTCTTGTGTATATTGGAGCAATTGTGTCAGACAACTTGAAGAATTAAAGTTATCTTTCCATTAGCTAGATTCGTGTTATCCCAAAGCTTTCCTCCATGCTAGAAAGTACACTAGAAATGTATTTTTACACAAGGTTATAGGGCTGTCTGTAAGACCTGCCTCTTTCTCCCACTTCATGCAGGAGAGGAGTACAATAAATATTCCTAGATTATGGCCTGTTTTTTTATTTTTTTTTACAGTAGCGTTTTGATTTACTGAAGTTAATAATTTTAAAGAGGAGTGATGCTACACAGAAGATAGAAGTATTTCCCCAAATGCATGCGTGCATATACCCAAAATGAGAAAGGAAGAACAATGTTTTGTACAAAAAAAAGCTGACCTGGTACTGATGACACTTTTTCTTTCTTCCTCTTTCTCCTCTCCTACCATCCTTCATCTGATTTGTGACTGTCCAGGCCTTAGATGCAAGTTCACCTGTACCTGATATTAATGAAGACAACTTGGAGCTTGAAGTCCCACCACAGGAGCCTCAGCAACCAGAAGACGTTACAGCACCTCAGGATCTGACTGGGCAGCAGCCAGAGGTGACTTCACCACTCCAAGAGCCCCCTGAACAGCATGTGGAAGCCCTCACAACAAGCAGTAAGTAAACACCTGTGTTTAATGGGCTAATCTTAGAGGCTGGATGCTTAACCGAGTGAGAAGTTGACATGAGGCTCAGCTGGACACAACTAGTGAATAGATAGTTGTTCAGGTGGTCCCTTGGTTACTAAAGTGCTTCTGAATTGTTATTTTCTTGGGATGCATTTTCTTTATGTCAGAGTTCAGGTACCAAACAAGTTAGGGTTGAGGCTATCAGCAGAACAGGGGGGACCCCCTGTGTGCTCTCTCCTGGGAGTCTCTCCTGCCCTGCCACTGTGCTGCTTGTTCTTCTGTTCCTGCCTTTGCCAGACTTTTGTTTCCTGCTCCTTCCAGCATCGGGAGGCATCAGCTGCCAGGACCCAGCTGTGGGCTGACCTTCTCAGCAAGGCAGTGGAGGGACGGGGGGGAGACTTGGTCAGAGCAGACAGTGAATACTGTGGAATGAGAGAGCAGGGGAGCGATGGGGGGAAAGGGAGGAGGGACCACATTTTTCAGTGTCAGCCTCTGGAGCGACTTCTGGCAGTTGTTTTGCCCTTTATATGTTCTGGGTTTTGAATTCTGGTAAAGGTAGTTTTTTACTACATCTTCAGATTAATTGCGATTGCTGATATCCCAGTAGAAAACTTATCATATTTTGTTTTATGTCAAGCTTTTGCACCTTACTCTTTATCCTTTTGGTAGAGGCTTTGGGCACTGTAAAACTGGGCTGCAATGTATTTTCTCTCTCACTCATGTTAAACACTGTTCCCTTTTAAAATATTACTCTGAAGTGGATAGAGATGAGAGAAGATGCTCAAAGTTGTTAAGGAGTAGAAATTACCCAATATTTGAAATAGCATCTGTAGATTTCATGTTATTCAACTTCTGGATGAAGTTACAGAATAAATCTGGATCAAGTAATAGAAAAGGCCTTTAAAAGGGCATGAATTTCAAGTTAATAGTCAAAGTAATTTTTATTGATTGATTATGAGTTATAGCTTTAGTTGTACAGAAATTGTGTTCTTAACGTGTAATGAAGAAGAGGTGAGATGCAGATGATTATAAGTAATGAAATGCATGATTCTTTATGGACACAGGGTTGGGAATGTTTACTTGAGTAGATTGCCCCAAAAGGCTTAACTTTCTTTAATATTACCTCTCGTGTGGTTACATAATGATTGTTGAATGGAATCACACTTATGTGGTAGCAAGATTGATATGAAAGATTTATATGAAATTATATTTCATTTATATTAAATTCCGTGGGTTTGCTCTTGAAGTTTAAACTTGGAAAAAAAAACCCTTATGGAGGCAATGCAGCATGTATTTTCTGCTGTCAGTACCTGGTGACAACAGCATCCATAGAGAGGAAAAACTGTTAAAGCACTGACAAAGCTGGTTCTTCAAGTGAATGCTACATTCAGATATCCATCTCTCTTTGTATCCTCCCTGTGGTGTCTGGTCCACATGTCCTTAAGCAGTCTTGTCCTTAAGAATAAAGGTGGGGCAGGGAAGTATCTTTTACACGCTCCATTCAGAGAAATCTGTCTCCAGTGAGAGAGATGAATCACTGAATTCTACATTTCTTTGTTTCACTTTGCTTGTCAACTCCTTAAAATCAGAAATAAAGCATTGTGGCAAGAGGGATAACTTCTTATGGTGAAGGAATTGAGAAAATATAAATATAGTGGGCCTGCTTCCCCTCTCAGTTGGGTCATTATTTGAGTCTCGCGTTCAGCAGATTGGTGGAGAGAGGCAAAACTCATCATCGTTGTTGCTGTTGTGTGAAGCTAACTGGGGAGTGCTTGTGGACACAGGCACAGACAGGGGGCTGTGCATGGCTGGCCCAGCACCTGGGCAGCAGCTGAGCTTTGGAGGTACCCAATGCAATCTGTGGGATTATTGTAACTGTAACAGGGGGGTCAGTTTGGCCTGGATACTGTGTGGCTGCTTCAGAAAGGTGTTTCAGAAATTGGAACTGAAGCAGTCTGTTGTTCAAAAACTGGTTATTTCTTAGTGCAGGGGGGGGGGGGTGGGATGCTTGGAGTAAAAAGTATCGAGACAAATACTTCAGAGGATGATGATTTTAATTGCCAGCAGTGAAGTGATGGAAAAAGAATAGTTAAACTGCGCTTCTGCAGCCTCCTAACACTTCCAGAGCCTCACATGAGGTCTGGTAGCCGGCAATTGGTGCTGGCGCAGGCGAGGGGAGGGATCCCGCTCCTTGTTGGCGCACCGTGTGAGCCCAGCCCACCCCCGAGTCGCTTTTTGCTCCCTCGGTCGTGCAGTGAACAGCTGAGGAGGGAATGGTCCTCCACCACGGGCAGCTGCCGACGGAGAGAGGCAGTGGGAGCACGGCTTTGGTCCGCCCCGCTCGTCGCGTCTGGTGAGGCAGGAGGCTGCTCCAGACCCACAGATATCAGGAACTGCATACTGTGAGAAGGAAGTTTCTTATTATTAGTGTAATTTAAAAATGCTGGGGACCATAACTATCACGGGTAAGGCAGCGTGGCGTTACTAAAACGTAAGCACTGTCTTTTATTTGTTTGGTTCTTTTTTATTTTTTGCTTTTTCTCTCTCTGCTGTTGCCTGGCTTTGCTGTGTGACTCTGTGCTGCAGTGGGTTTATAGCTTGCTGGGGTGGGGTGTGCTGGGTTGTGCATGCTGGAGCACTCCTTGGGCTCTCACAAGTATTGTGTGACCAGTGATGGGTTTCCTGGCGGTGGGGCATACGGCTCTGCTGTAAGTATTTGATGCAAATGGGAACCATTTCACAGCAAAAGCTGCTGAAGTTTTAAAACTTCTTACTTCAATTGCATGTTTGAAGTGGCATCTCTAACGCAAGGCTAAAGGTACTTAAGGGTGCTCACAACTCTTTTCTGCGCTATCAGAATATGACATGGGGTCTGAAATCGAGCAACAATAACAAAAAAGACAGTGACAGTTTAACCTTAATTTCTTGGTTAAGATAAAATTTTGCTGCATTGGGCTGTATCTTGTAAGCTAAACTTAGTGCAATATAAGGACATGTAGAAGTGGACATCTTTTACCCATTGTCAAATCATTTCCGTGAGAGAAATTGAGATTTGACTCTAACTTTGGTTATAATGAAGCAAATTCCAGAGGGGAGAGTAGCACGGTGGCATAGGGAATGGGTATGTGTGTGTCAGAAGGATCCCAGCCTAGGATATCGGAGGTTGATGCCATATGCACAGGGCTCTGTACAGCTTAAGAAAGTACGGTGTGAGCCACTGAAGTGTGAGAGCTCCCACCACAAACCAGCTGGGCTTTCTGAAAAGGTTATGCTACTTGAAGGAGTGAAACATTACAGGGGGGGGAAAAAAAAAATCTTATGCTGCCGCTTTTTCACAAACTTTTGTCATTTATCTGGAAAGAATGCAGCACTATGACATTTAAAAAAGCCAAAAGTTTAGTTGCTTAAAGGTAGTCCGTTTGCATCAGAACTTCCCTCATAGTGATGTCTTTAGGAATCTGCTCAGTCTTTACTGCACTGTGTGAATGTTTGTTTGTTTGCTTTTATTTTGTTTGCTGGCACTGGCGAACTGCTTCAAACAGATGGTGGGGGCTGTTCATGCAGAGCACTCTGCTGTTACAATACCTCCTGACAACAAAGCCTGCAGAAGTCCAGCGCCGTTTGGAGCTGACCCTGGGGAGGACTGTACGTGATTTGAATCAGTTAGTAGGGGAGGAGGTATCCCACTGCTGTTTACAATGAGGTTTTCATTAAACTTGATGTTTAATGAGCTTATCACATGCTGAGTCTTTTTCCTCGAGGGTTCTCTATTTTTTTATTTCCCCTTATTGTTAGTATTTAAAGGTTAAACTGTTTTTCTAAAGCAATGTCTTTATAAGGTTGTGCAGTTTAATCATCTTAAGTTTTCCTTCTTTAATAATTCTTGTAGAAACTTGAATTTCCACTGTATCACCAGTGCTTGTGTAGTGCATTTTGTAAGATCTGCATCCAGCTCATTGTGCACATTATTGTTCTTTGAAGGGACAGAGTGCATTTCCTTGTTGGTATGCAGGAGCGTATTAAGCTATCATTTGTCTAACTAGTGTAGCTACAACAGTATCTCCTTTGTTTGTGTGTGATGGTAATTATCCTTTATGCAGATGCTTTGAACAACAACAAAACAACTTTTTTTTTTTTAAGAAAAAACACCTTCCAATCTGTTTCTTATTGTGCAGTTTTGTTAGGGGTTCTCAAAAATGTTGCAGTGACCTCTAAGCTGTGTTGCTTATCCTGCCCTTGCTCCTAACAGAGCAGATACTTTTCTCAAATACCGTGGTGCATCTGTCTTGGGTTTAGTGAATACGTTCTATTTTAAAAAGCAAAACAAAGTCGGAGAACATGAGATGCGGACGGTATGGACAACCATGAAATCTCATAAATATTTGCAGCATGCTGGTTTGGTTCACAGGCAGAACAGCTGGACTGGTTGGAGAGTAGTTTATTGTTGTGAGTGCATTTAATGAAAAAGCTTTAAATACGGTAACTGTATATCCAATCCACAGTCAGTGACCTTCCTGTTTAAAAAAGAAAACAATTTCAGAGGATCTACACTGGTGTCTTCTTTATTTTTTTTAACATTGAAAGGAAAGAAGAAATATCTTAAAGTCTCAAATGAATGAAGCATATGATGTCCTATGCTGGAATCTGGGAAGTTATTCTCTGGATTGGAGCAGACGGGTACAGCTAAAGCACAAACTTCTAGAAATAAATGGGTTGCAAAAAATGTTATACAGCATCACAGCGGAAATGCTTTCTTTTAAGTTTATTTCATATGAGGTTATGTGCAATGTCCCTTTCTGGGGATGTTGGTTTTGCTTTCTTAAGGAGCCCTTAGCCATGAAAAATTACAACTATTTCTCAACTTTTTCCTTTTTTTTTTTTTTTTTTTTTCCCCTTCTATGTGAGATCTTAGGACTTAACTCTTCAATTGCCTCTCAAGTACCAGAGAACTGAAGGCTGAACTGAACGGGGCTCCTTGTTAGTGCTTTGGTAGAAGAGCACGAATAGGAATTATATGTATGCACTCTGAAATTTGTTATGCAAAAATCTTTAGGTCCTCCCTAATATTTAATTATTCTGAAGGGAACCTTTCCCCACAGTTAATGCTGAGAGTCAGTCTGTAGAAATAATGGAGAGAATAGAATGGGAAGGGAAAAAGTGCACTTTTCATGAAATGAGAATGTATATGTTGAAGTAGAAACAGAAATATTGTGAATAGTAGGGAAAGGAAGCAAGAATTTGAAATAAATTGTTGAGAAACAGCATCACCACAGATGAACCAGGACAATGGAGCCCCCAGGTTTATTGGAAAGGCAACACCTGGACATATTTTTGCTTCATGCTGTTATTGCGGTGTAGGTGGGGGGGGGGGGGTTGTTTCATTTACTGAAGTCGACCTCCTGAAATCTGAGGTCAAAGGAATCATGAGTCAGGGAATGGTGTCTAGTTCCTGCACTCGGCAATGAAAGCCCAAAAGCACAGCTTATTTATTTTCATTGCTTAAGTATTCAATTTCCCTAATAATTCCCAATAGGTGCTTTGTTCTAAATGAATATATTTAGGGCAGGTTTTCTGCAGATGTCACTTCAAACTGTATTTTGTTGGGTTTGCTTTATTTTCTACTACCGACTTTCCATTGGGATCAGTTGTTAGCTTTGCTTGGCTTGGCCTTCAAATGTTTCTGCTAATAATAATTGTGTAATTAAGGAAAAATGCATGTAATGAATGAAAGCTTGGTATTAAGCTCAGTTCAAATTCTTTAAATTGTGTTCTTCTGCATCCCCATCCTGTGAATTCTAGAGCTGTAGGTGTTCTGTGTGAGTCATGTCTGTGGCAAATCTCAGTACAGTGTTGGAAAATGATTCTGAAATCACCCCTCAGCTTCAATTTTCATTCAGGTTCAAGCAGGCCCGCCAAGAGCGTTGTGTGTGCAACTGTGAGTAGGATCTGGCCTGAATACTTAGACGCTGCGTAAATGAAAACAAAACAGCAACAACAAAAGTCCTCTGGAGTCTTTCAGTGGTCAGTTGGGTTGGAAACACAGGGCGCAGGGTGTGTGTGACATCCATCTGATAGACTTAGAATGCAGGGAATTCATGGAAAAAATCCAGCACAGCACTTCAAATCCTTAGGGGGAAAAGTCAACCAGCTCCAGATGTTGACATGGTTGACTGCGAGCGCTCCAAGTGCTGTGGGTTTAACTCTTGCAGTCGATGCTTTTTTTTCCCTGCTGGCAGCTACCAGCAGAGGAGTGTTCTTACTTCTGGAGACAGGAGGTGATGGGATCGGCTGAGTCCAGTTGCTATGGTGGCTTTCTTCCTGCTGAGGGAGAAGTGTTGTCCATTAATTTAATTTTTAATAGAGCGAGGTAAGAATTGTTTTGACAATATTACTTTTCCAGTATCTTATCAATATACTAATGATAAAATGCAAATATATTCTTACCGTGGACTAAGCTACCTAAAGAAGTTTAAAAAAAAAATAATCAAGCTCTTCTCGTTAGCCAAGAAATATCCCGTTTCTTTCAGGATGAAGGAGACCACCTGCAGTGGTTAAAATACTATCAGCACTTTGATTCCATCTTAAAATGTTTGAGAGTTTCACTGGTACATAAGCAGTTAAAATGGAATTTCAGCTTTAGTCCTTAGCCACAGTGAGTTTAAATGGTGAATTGGATCAATGTTGTGATATGACCTATGACTCTTATCCCTGCTTCTGGATGTAGCTCTATTCCCTGGTTTTTCTGAATGAGCCCATAGCTGGTGGAGTGTAGCCTTTTCCCCAGGCAGGCCAAGAGAAACCATTCAGGAGTGTTTCATGTTTTGTTAAAGCTTTCTTTTGTTCCCAAAGGAATCTTTCAAATCCTATGAATTGATTCACAAAGCACTGTCTGCCTTGCTAAAGTACCTGTGGCCGTGACTGCTGCAGTGCTCTTAACAACACCTTGTGCAGATAACCTGCAAAGCCTTTGCAGCAGAGCTGCTTGTTCACTTTGCATTCAGAAGTGTGCTAACAACATTTCGGCACCGAGAATGTCATTAATAAAAAATGTCACTAAAGAATCCAGCTGCTAAGCAGCAAGATCAGCATGCAAAGTTGGTTTCTCAGCCAACTACACCATTGGGTAGAAAAACACCATTTGAGCGTTATCTTGTAGAGTCATGGCATGGTTGTGAGCAGTGCTTGTCTTGTCCTGAAGCCAGGACAGCCTTTGGTGGCGTGAGGTGATTGTCCTGATGCATCGCCCTGACCAGTGCTGGGAAAAGGCACCTGGAGCATCATGGTGCAGTGATTTATGTAGGAAGGAGCAGAGGGAAGCAGCAAAGCAGAGCAGGGAACAAGTCACCCTGAGGCTGGCAGCTGAGCTCTGTGGTGCTGAGGGGAGAAATGCCTACCACGCCTGCAGTGAAGGAGTGATGCTTGAGTTGAGCAGAGCTGCAGCTTTTCTGACTGGCATTAAAAATGTGTTCTGTCACTCTTGTAAAGTTGTCTTTATCTTTTGCAGTTTCCTTAACAAAGTATTGCAAGGCAGCATGTTTTCTGGCCTTGCAAGGGAGGTCTCAGTGCTGTCAACCCGCTTTAACAGTTCCTAAAAGCTTATGCCTGTACCTCTGAAATTTTGTGTTATCTTTGTTTTCTGATTCCATTTGTGGTCTTACTAAATACTGATTGGATCTACAGATTTTTGTACAAGTTTTTCAACTTGTTTCACCTGCAGAGCATTTTCTTTTTTTTAGTTACCAAGTCTTTGTATTAGTGTGTTATGAATGCATCAGTTTACAAATAGAATGAGCAAAAATTCCCTGAATGCTTATCGTGAGTATGAAGAGATGCCTTTATAAACTAGTCTTAGGGCTTATCTCTTGCTTCAGAAATAAATACCTCATTCATTCGTATTCTCCATCATTCTTGTATTATAGTAATCCTGTTTACCCAAAACTCCTCTAAATTCCTAGAAACAAATTTAAGAAAAGCAGGGAAAAGAAACATAGCTGCAACTATAAACTTAATAAATAAGTAAATTAATTAATTAAACCTTTTTTTTCCCCCCCTTTTTCTCCAAAATGATAAGCAGGCCTTCCGAAGGGGGCTGCATGTGGGAGGATAGGAGGGCCCTCACAAAGTTGTATCCACCTGCTTAGCAGTTGCCCATGAGGATCCATAGTACCTTTTCTCCTCTCTTCTCCCCCTGCCTTTCTGCTTCTGCTCTTTCCCACACAAAGCCAACATCCCCAGCTGGCTCACAGCTCTGGTTTTTGCTCTACCTTTATCTGAGTCATGTCAGATGGAGACAGAGCATCCATATGTGAGAGTAAGCATGCTGGCATCAGTGCAGGTCTGAAGAGAAACAGGAGGGAGGCTTTGTCAATCTTGTTTACATGAGAGGAACTAGGATGCTTGGTCCGGGAACAAATCTGTATTTGACATTAAATGATAGGTGTTTAATTTCATAGCTGAGAAAAAACAATCAAAAACTTAAGCATAGACAAAGGGAAGAAATATTACCTTCTCCAACTGGAGAAAGAAGGAGAGGAGTTAATACCACCAAAAATGCTGCCATGTTGAAAACAGTAGTACTTGTAAGTATTTATGACAAGAAAGTTTGGATGTATAAACATATATAGAGAGAGATAACTGTGTATCTATTTGTGTATGTGTTAGAGAGTATATTAAAGATCCAATCTCCCTGTTACTAAATAATTTAAAAATGTGTTAGTACTGTAGTGTTTGAAGAAATACCAATGACTCTATGAATTCCCACTGAACCATGATAAGCTTCCTGTTCGAATTACGTAGTTTGATGGCAAGGACAATGCATTTTTTTCTGGACCTAAGAATAAATGAACATGGATACAAGATCAGTTCCTTGGCTTTACCCGTATGTACAATCGGTATGCAACAACATATGTTTGACTCATAACCTGACTCAGATGCAGATGACTCAATTTGGACATTTCTATCCTTGTCTGAAAAGTTCAGGGATCTGGGCTGTTATCAAAGGTCACACTTCTAAGTGAATCAGAATTAATGATTAAAGCAAGTAATTTTAAGTTGTTAGATAGCGAGAAAAATAAACTGCTTTGCTTATGTTGGTTGGGAAGCAACAACCCGTAAGCTGCTGATAGCGAATGTAAACATAATTTGCCACTGTTACAAGCTTATAGACTTCATTTTTCTTTAGTTGTTTCAGCCCTGCCTAAGGTACGTTGTCCTTGCTCTTATAAAGATGCAGCCCTTCCTAAAAGGGTCGTGTACAAGCAGTGCTGAGGAAGCATTTAGGCTGGAAGTGACCTCTGGAGCTCAGTTGTCCAGCCCTTGGGCAAAGGAAGACTCTCTGCAGTTAGATCCAACTTACAGATGGATCAAATAAATAAGAAATCAATTTTGGGGAATGCAGTGATGTATGTGCTCTTGAAATCTGTCTCCTGCATGCCCTTGTGCATTGAAGTACCACGTGTAAAGCTTAATGAAGGGGACAATGCCTTCTCCTCAGATGCTATTAACATCAGATTTTTAAAATTTTTTTGTTGGTCACCTTAACATTCCAGCAAGAAGAGCACACTGCCTCATGATACCCTTTTGCTTGCGTTTGTGTACAAAGTGTCAAGAACAATATTCAATTAAACTCCTGACAGGATCAAAGACTAAGAATCTTTTGGTACCTTGTACGTGCTGTGGACTTTATTTTTGTGTGTTGTTCATCACACAATTGTTATTAAAAGTCTGACTCTAACAGCAACAGTTTAGTGCTCACTGTGTGTGTGTGTGTGTGTGTGTGTGTGTGTGTGTGTGTGTGTGTTTAAATGGCATAAGTATCCTTGTTTCTCTCCAGAATTCCCTGGGGAAAAAAGGCGTTGAACTTGCATTTAGAATTATTATAAGTTTATTAATAATATGTAGAATAGTGTTACTTATCTGGGGGCATGAGGAACTTGCAGTTGTGTGCTCTAAGCTGGATGTGTGCTGGCTTCCTAACTGCCGCATTTCAGAGGGATTAACATGTATACCAGTCTGTGAGTTCCTTCAGGTCATAGCTAGAAGGAGTGATAACACAGAAATTGTCCCAGCAAGATTGAGAGGATGGCTGCCAATATCCTGAAGGGAAAAACTCAGAGTGCTCAAGAAAGAGACAATGCAAACACAGATGTGTGAGGACTAGAGAGTAGGATTTTACCTGCTTTGCTTAATAACAACCTCATTAAATTTGAGCAATGTTGAATTGCTGTAGATGATGCTTGTGTCTGGCAATGGTGATGGGATACATAGGACAGTTCCAGGATTTATGATCTTTAAAACAAATATGTTGTAATGCAGCTGTCCTGGGGTTTACAAGTTTATAAGAAAATTAAGAAATTTCTCATGGGCATCTTCACATTTCACCATTCTTTTGGGACTGAAATGTAAAATGAGCTTTCCTTTACTTGTTGTCAATTTAGGTCATTATTTCACCCCTCCCACTCCCCAAGGTTTCCTTCTACAGGGAGAGGATTCTGAGCTTAACTTCAGAAATAATTACGTATGCAATTCTTTACATTCTTTGAGTAATAATTGGGTAGAAATGGAATGTTTGTCTCACAAATTTGCCCTACGGTTCAAAAAAAGAAAAATGCTGCAAAAGAGAAGAAAACAATGAGTTTTAAAGGTGTAATTGCATATAAACTTTGAAAGAACGTATACAATGAAATGAGAAAGGAGAGGGATTACAGTGATCTTTGATCAGAAAAAAAACTAGCTCTAAAATTTTTAACAGCACATAGAGGCAGATAATAGAAAGTTTATGTTTAGGAAAGCTGTGTGTGTGTGTGTATCTATCTATCTATATATATAAGGGTGTAATACAATAATAAATCAAGAAGGAAAATATTCTTTTTTTAAACAGTGGAACAAACAGAACCTTCCAGTATAACTCTGAAGGAAGACAACACCCAAACTATGGAGACAAGTCCATCTGACTCAAGCACTAAGGATGGTGTAGCTGCTGAGAAGGAGGATGCTCATACAGATAAGCGGTCGCCATCTGTGGAAGAAGATGCAGAAGATGCTGATCATGCATCTGAGCCACAGTCTTATGATCTGGGATTTAAAAAGGTTTTTAAATTTGTTGGATTCAGATTCACAGTAAAGAAGGAGAAGACGGGAAAATCAGAACCAGTTCAACTGCTCACTGTAAAAAAAGAAACACAAGTCACTGAAGGAGTTGATGATCAAAAAGAAGTCAGCTCAGAGGGAACAGTGATGCCTGAAGATGCATCCTCTGCAGAAGACAACACCAAAGATGCACTGAAAAATGAAAAAACAGAAGATGAATCTCCTAAAACACCGGAAGCAAATGAGATTTGTTCTCAGTCATCTGCTTCAGCCACTGATACTGCTTCACCATTAAGAAAATTTTTTTCTCAGGGGTGGACTGGATTTCGAAAAAAGAAGAGTTTTAGGAAGCCCAAGGAAGATGAACAGTCTCCTACGAAAGAAGAGCAAGAAAAAGAGGGAGCAACGTTAACGACTGAAACCAGTGAAAAGGAGAAATCAGAGTCTGAGAAGCAAGTTGAAGAGAAGAATGTGACAGCAGTAACCACTGAAACGCAGGAGAAGGAGCAAACTGAAGATGAAAAGCGGGAGTTGAAGACTGCAACAACCATAGGATTTGATGCGAGTGAGAAGGAGGAGGTGACCAAGCATGATGATCAAGATGTAGCAGCAGCAGTTGCTACAGTAGATGCCAGGGAGGGAAAAGCTGAAAATCAGGAAAGTAAATTGGTGGAAGTCTCAGAAGATCTTGGTAAAAAGGAAGAAAAAAATGAAGAAGGAGAGAAAGAAAGTGAGGTGACAGAGAAACCACTAACTACAAAGTCAGTGATGCCTGTAATCACTGCAGGTGTGAATGGAGAATTGAAAGCATCCTCGGAAGTCCTACCTGTAGGAAAAGATCTGGAGTCAACGGAGAAATGTGAAACAAATGACAGGACTGAAATATCCTCTGAAGAGAAACTTGGAGCAGCATCTTTATTAGCAATGGAAAGTTCTAGTGAAGATCTTAAAAAACCTGAAGGGATAGACGGAAGTAAACCTTTTCTCCTAGAGAAAGAAACATTTGATGAAAAAACAGAGACAGCAGAATTGGAAATTTCACCCACAACAGAAGTTGTCACTGAAAAATTAGAGGCAGGAGGAGAAGCTCAGGATGGAACCACAGAGAAGAAGGCGAGCAAAGAAGATGAGGCAAAACTGGCTCTGGATGCTGCTGAACCAAAGTCTTTTTCTACTTCTGAACAGTCATTTGATACAGAGGATGATCAACAGTCAGTCAAACCCACTGATGAAGGACTGCAAGGCAAAATTGGCACTGATGGTATCAAACCAGGCGAAATAACCACAGAAATAACTCCTGAGGAAGCAAGTGGAAAGAGGCCTCCAGAAGGTATCACAAATGAAGCTGAACTGCTATCTTCTCAAGAAAAAGCTAAATTACAAGGCAGCCCTTTAAAGAAACTATTTACAGGTACTGGATTGAAAAAACTGTCTGGAAAGAAGCATAAAGGCAAAAGAGAAGAATCTAAGTTAGGAGAGCAAGGAGAATTAACTCAACACTTATCAGATTCCCCAGATAGCCCGGAAGAACAAAAGGCAGAGAGTTCTGCTTCTTCTCCTGAGGAGCTGAATGAAATTCCTTCTTTGGAAAAATCTGTAGATGGAACACAAGTCTCAGAAAATGAAGATGCTGCAGTTTCAGATGTGGAGAGAAAAAGAGAAAGTGTTACACCCTGGGCATCATTTAAAAAGATGGTGACTCCCAAGAAACGTGTAAGAAGACCTTCTGAAAGTGACAAAGAAGAAGAAGTTGATAAGACAAAGAGCATTGCAACGTCAGTATCTGAAAATGCAGCTGAGGAAAGTCAGGTAGAGCTGAAAGAAAATGGAATGGACCAGAAGCCAGAGAAAGTCACAGAAGAGCCAAAAAGAAAGGTTGACACCTCTGTGTCTTGGGAAGCTTTTATATGCGTAGGTTCTTCAAAGAAAAGGGCCAGGAAATCATCATCATCTGATGAAGAATCTGAACATAAGCTTGGTCAGGAAAGCCAAAAAATAGAAGAATCTGGACAGAGCAAAGAAACTGCAACGGATGCGATTCTTACTAGCTCTCAGGAGAGTGATCAAGGACAAGGGAATTCCTCTCCAGAACAAGCTGGAAGCCCATCTGAAGGTGAAGGGATTTCAACATGGGAATCATTTAAAAGGTTGGTCACTCCAAGAAGAAAATCCAAAACGAGAATGGAAGAGAGAACTGAAGACTCTGTCACGGGATCTAGCCTGGAGCATTCAACATCAGATGGTGAACCTGGAAAAGATGAATCATGGGTTCCGTTTAGAAAACTTATGCCTGGCCGTAGAAAGAAAAAGTCGGATGGGAAGCCAGAACCAACTCATCTTAAGCAAGCAAGAGAAGACATGACAGAAACAGCTGAAGAAGATTTGGACGTTCCAGCTGTTGTTCCTTTGTCTGAATATGAAGCAGCAGAGCAGGAGAAAATTGAAGCTCAGCAAGTAAAAGATGCTGAAGCATTGAAAGAACAAAGCTCAGGGGAAGGAGTTGAAAAATCAGAAGACTTGCTAAGTGTTAAGCAAGCCAGTGAAGGGCTAGTACATGCAGTTACTGTTAGTGTTGTGGAAGGGGAAAGAGCAGTTACCAGCATTGAAGAAAGGTCACCATCATGGATATCTGCTGCTCTGACAGAGTGCATTGAGCAGGAAGAAGAGGAAGAGAAAGAAACTGAGAAAGCGCTTGAATCAAAAGTTGTTGTAGAAGAAGCGATGGTAGTTGCTAAGACAGTGCCAGAGATGAGAAAGGATGTAAGTGATGATGCCACAGCAAGTGAGATAGAGTTAACCTCAGAGGCGGTGACTGCTCTAGAGGAGACAGCAGAAGCTTCCTGTGCTGAAGAAACAATGGAAGTGTCCTTTGCTGAAGAGACAACTGAAATGGTTTCTGCTGTTTCACAGTTGATAGAAACTCCAGATACCACGGAGGAAGTTACACCTGTACAAGAAGTAGAAGCCACTGAACAAAATCTGAAAGAATTAGACAAGCAGACACAAAAAGTTCTTCATGAAGTTGCTGAAAGAGTGAAGTCTTCAGATGTAGCATGGCTGGATTCTGAAAGAACCGTAACAGCAACTGTAATTTCAACTGTACAAGAAACTGAGTCAGAAGTGAAAGATGATGCTAAAGATGAGAAAATTGTAGGGCAGGGAACGGTTTTGCTTGAACAGTCCTTGAAAAACGGAGAACAGCTGGAGGATGATGTTCAGACTCTGGAAGGTGCAGGGAGTGTTCAGGGTGAAAATGGTGTTGAAGAGAAGGTACATGAAGGTTCAGAGAGAAGTGAAATATCTGTTGCAGTGAAAGAAAGCACAGAAGGATATGAGAATGTGGATGTACTGGGAGATGAAGGCCGGCAGCAGATCTGTGAAGAAGCAGTAGTAGAAGACCGTGAAGAAATAGCTGAAGTGCAGAGGGCAACAGAGGAACCTTCATCACAAGACAGTGAAGCAGTAACTCCCAAGGAGGAGCAATTAGTAAAACAGAAGCCTTCAGAACAAGAGAAACTGCCCCAAACAGACTTGACAGTAGATGAGGGGGGAGAGGACCATATTCCAGAAGTGCAGGCTGCGGTAAGTATTACATAAAACACAAATGTTGATCTGTCAAGGGGAAAAAAAAAAACTAACAGATATTACATTTGATTTAGAACCAGGTTTTGGCAATATTCCTATCAAAGACCTTTGTTGTGTAGCAACTGAAGTTTGTTTTCAGTGAGACAGATGCACAGAGGTCCAGAAGAAGCAGCTGCAGATGCCTGTGCTGCAGAGTGTGGTGGATGTAATTCCTACAGAAAGGGGGTGGGTGATACTGTGCATGGATCAGATGGTGCTGAAAAGAATTGTCTTTAGCACGCAGCACACTGTGACTGAAGATATGAAAACATATACAGCCGTGATCCGTATGATACCTTACATAGCAGCTGGTATCTTCAGTCACAGGCATAGACAGTTGCAGCACTTCTGCAAAGGGAGGAATAGAAATCACATCACTAACTCCATGTCACGCAGGAGTTACTGTGACTGATTTGTTTCTACCTTCTTCCCCCATATTTTTGGCTTAGTCTGTGTTGCAGGTGTGTCAGCTGTCCATTCTTTCCTGAGCTGTGTCCTGACATACTGGACATGCTGGGATCTTAATGGCCCGCTAAACTTAATGTCATCAACTCACATCCTTCCCATAGCCCTACTTCCTTCAAGGTCTTATATTCTGCTGCTCTTCCACCCAGACTGTTCTCAGCCTCCCCCAACTCACACCCCTATTTACAGGTCTGTTACTGTTTTCCACAGGTGCAAAAGATCGAAGATAAAACCTCTGGGTTAGGATTTACAGGTGAAGAGCCTGCAGAACTTAAAGGAGAGAGTGAAACACTCCCCGTGGGACCAGTGTGTGCAAAAGCAGATGTCACAGAGTACCCTGTCAGTCCTGAGAGGCAAGATGAAATTCCTGAGTTAGACTCACAAGAGCAAACTTGTACCAAAGCAGTTCCTAGCGAGGCACCTGCACAGGGAGAAGAAGATGATGCTGTGCTCCTCAGAGCAAAGAACACAGAAATCGTTGCTGCTGAGGTCTCGATGCACAGTGAGGTAGAAGCCTCAGCACTTACTTCAGAGACAACTGGCTCAGAAGCAGCTGAAGCTGCTGAGCAGAACGCGAGGGACAAGGATGACAGGCAGATTGCAGCAAAAGATCCTGTCCCTGTCCTAGAGCCAGAATGCATAGAAAAAACAACTGAAACCCTCTCCCAGAGTGATGAAATCAAAGGTGGTAAAGCAGAAGATTCCATGCTCAAAACTGAAACACACTCGCTGTCTGACAGTGCTCTCACTGAGCACCCTCCCAAGACTGAAGACGAATCTACTGTAGCATCAGCATGCCTAGATGTCACTGAAAATGGAAGCACCATCTACACTGACATAAGTCCTAAGACAAGTGAAACACATAGCAGCTTAGCTGAAGAAAGGACTGCAGAAACAAAACAAGAACTTGCAGAAATCTCAAGCAGTCAAGACTTTAAGAAAGAAGAAAACGTAAATGGGCAGTTGATGGAAACAGACAAAGAAGAATTTGAATCTGGAAAACAGGAAGCTGTGAAGGATGATGAATGTT
This sequence comes from Perdix hodgsoniae, assembly GCA_035772895.1. Lineage (NCBI taxonomy): Eukaryota > Metazoa > Chordata > Aves > Galliformes > Phasianidae > Perdix > Perdix hodgsoniae. Next base: position 3,310,480 of record JAPSGF010000004.1, read on the forward strand.
GTTCAACAGCTGTCCAGCAAGAAGTTTTCTCTGTGCAGGAGGAAGGCCCTGACTCGGCCTCCCCACTAACTGAAAGCTCAGAGGCTCTGGAAGTGCCTGTAGCAGCTGCAGCAGCTGAAGAGCATGTTGTAGCAGAAGCTGCTACACCCACAGGCATGACAGCCAAAACTATAGACCCCTTGGCAACCACACCAGAACAAATGGCTTCTGATGAGATCCCAGCTTCTACTCTTGACTGTTCAGGCTGTGAGACTGCAGAGCCTGGTACTGTGGAAGCACCCCAGCCTCAGGTAACTCACGCTTACGTTAATGGAATATCGGAGAAGCAAGAGAGTTTCCAGAGTGTGGATCACCCTGAAGAAAACGCTGCTCCTTTAAGTGACGGTCTCATTCTCCCCCACTCAGAATCTGAGACGGATGTTGTTCCATCTGGGACCTTAGAGTCCCAGAGTACAAAAATCGTATTGAATGTCATCCAGACTGCTGTTAACAAACTTACAGAAACTGAAGAGGCAGCTGCCTTAGAGTCAGAACAGTACACTAAGTCCAGAGGGAAAAGCCCATCATTCACGACTTTACCTGAACTTGTGGAAAGTACGCAGGTAGATTACCAACTCCCAGTAAAAGAAGCAGCTGTAGAAAAAACAAAAGACATGCCATTAACTTCTGAGGTGCTGGAAGATGGACCAAGTCAGAATTCTGACTTTGTGACGACTCCTGAAGACATTTCAAGGGAAAGTGTGAGAGTTCAGAACTCAACATTAGAACTAAGTACTTCTGAAGATTCAACCAAAGACCTCCTAGACATACACCAAGCAAAATTGAAGGAAAAGGAGATTGGGAAGGTTGCGGAGATCTCAGACCAACATATAGGTAGGCAAACATGTGGAGAAAAGGAGGAAGATGGTCACCCACCAATGGAAGATGGGAAAACACAAACGTGGCAGGATGATGGTTGCCAAGAAGACAAAGATTGTGATGGTCCCCAGAGTCAGAACTCGTTGGCTCCTGATGCTCTGAATGTAAGTAGTATTCTTAGCCAGCAATTTCTTAACCTTTGCAAAGCAGATTTTGGGATTTCTGCAACTGCTGCCTTTTTTTTTTTTCCTTTTTCTTTTTTTTTTTTTTTTTTCTCTCCCCTATTCCAGCAAAAGACAACTGCTCCCTACTTTAACTGGCCAGGTTCCTCCCCACACTTTTTACTGTCTCTTGGGCTACTTAATGCCTTCTATTTTTCCATGCAGATACTCTCACAAAAAAGGCCTTTGTCTTGGCCTGTAGGTTTAGGGTAATGTTTCTAGGAGGTAAAAAATGTGATTTCCAGTTTTCCTAGATGAACCACTTACAATATGAGTATGTATAGGATTTAATCCACGAGCGTGATTTCATGCTAACAGCTTTTAAAAGAAAATTTTAAAGGAGGTTTATGTTGCCTTCCATAGTAAAATTGAAGTGCTTCATTCCCAAAGCTCTTTGCTCTTCAGTGAAATCTGAATCAGAAAAAGTGACAGTTACAGTCTCTCTTGCAGTTATTTAGTGTGCTTGCTTAACTAAGCCAGGTGACTGTCTTCAAATCCATTTCTAAAACTGCTTGAGAAAGATACCAAGATGCTCTTGAGATAAATTGTCATTAATAAAGCTTTTTTTACTATCTTTTCTCTTTCAGATGTGCTAAGGATCCATGTGGCATTTTGAGAGATACCAGTGCTAGAGAACAACTGACAATCCTGTGAGAGAACCAGGAGCTTAATTCACTACCCTTTATTCTTGGATGTTAACACCTGCTCTTTTGAAGACTTCACCTTTTTTGTCATCAAAAACCAATGCCTTTAATATTGGGTATATCCACACATGTCCCATTCAAAGGTCATTTGCCTCTGCTGAAAATGTCCCATTTAGACTGGAGATGCACATCAGAGTGAATGGACAGACCACTAAAATTTGTGCCAGAGTTGTTACCGTCCCCTCACTTAACGTGTCCGTCCTGTCTGTCCCATCTTCTTGAATTCTTCATTCATCCCTAAATCCCCTGCCTCCTTTCTGCAGTCTCCCTTACTTCCACCATCTTCCGTAGCTGCCTTGATTTGACCAGAGAGTGGCCATAGCTGCTGCTCAACTTCTGTGCTGAAGGGAAGAGGAGAGCTGACTGAAGAGAACACGTGAGACTTACGGCTGATAGAAGGTGTGTCTGTCAAACAGCAGGAACTGGATCATGCACAGATTCTTGAGCAAGGTGCTCAAGATTGCTGCCTTTCAGTCCCATTCAGGTATCTCTATCTGTTCATTTGTGTTTGTGCAGGTCTGATTTAGTAAGAATTTCTTTCTACAGTGTAGCTTGAAAGGAGGTTGACAGTACTCTTTTTCTGTTGTTCAAGACTACAGGTTTCAGGACTGGACTGTAATGTGTTGAATATTTATATGTATGTCTTAATCTCAGTTCTGATTTTAATGTAGAGCTCTGATATTTCTGTACTGTTTAGGCGTACCCTTAAAGGAATTTTGTAGAGTAGCCTGGAGAGGAAATTGATGCTGGTGGAGTGGAATTCAATAACATATAGTTTCCTATTTATTGTTCCAGGTTTATCCCCTTGTAAAATCTCTCTGAAACTTGGCCGTCATGCTTTGAATATTTATATGTAAATCCTAAGCCCAGTTCTGATTTTAATGTAGAATTATGACATTTCTAAAGACAAAAGGAGAGCCCTGACCTGCTTTGGATCCAAGTATGCTGACCAGTGTCCCTTCGACTTGCACTCCTCTCAGGTTTCTGAGAACCCTTCAGGGGTCCCTTTTGATGCTGTCTTGCTCATACAGTAGCCCCAGGTGTACCACAACCCAAAATCACACTCTGCTCTTTCCAGTCTGCTCAGTCCTGATCATGGCCCCATCCATCCCCAAGACATTACCTCCACCCACATCATCTAATATCTATACTGCATACAAGCATCCTCCTTTCCCAATCCATGCCTGAACATCTTTCCCATCACAGCACTTCCCATTTCTTGAGTTCCTTGCTGCTCTTACCAATTCCCTGAGCGGGAGTAGAAAGGAGGATAAGGGCTTGGTAATGAATTCTGCCTTGGATTGCAAAAGACTGAAGAAAAGTGTGGAGTGCTGAGTTCCTAATTACCTTTACCTAAGGTGGGTTGGACTGAGAGCAGCTGCAGACTGGGGTGAGCAGGGTGATCTAAAGACAGAAAGAAGCCTCACTGAGATGTCCCCAACAGGAGTAGGTCCTTCCTTTTGTTGTTTACATTAGAATCAAACATGGGGTACAAGTCAATCCTTTCAGCTCTGATTTCTAAAGTGAAGGTTACACGTGGCACTTTGTGAAACTGATGCCACCAAGTGAACAATAGCTCACTATCCTACCTGTATAGTAATTTATTTTAAAATCAACTCTTAGTGTACAAATGCTCTTGTTACAGCAGGTGCTTGCCTCTCCTCGGGGCTGCACATACAGCAAGCAATGTGACTGATTGCACTGGTGTGATTGCACCATCTGGTGCTGCCCTGTGTGGAAGCATCGAGATTTTTCCTTACCTCAGAGCAAATTATATAAATATTTAAAGCCAAACAATGTGGTTTCAAACAATCCAGTCTGTCTTTGTCCATTGTTAGCGGCAGCTTTTCCCCCTAGCTTTGGGCAATTCCAACAATCTCTGTTGGTTTCCACAGGTTTAAATTGCCTTGCAAGTTAATCGTGCTCTTAATAACACCTCACAAGTGCAAACTTGGCTGAATTTGTACAAATTGTATACCTATGTACGTTAAGCCATATTGCAATAAATGCAGCAGGTAAAATGAAATAACAATAGCATGACCTGTGTAATCCCAATTCTTATGTTTGTAGCTCCAAAGCTGTTAATAATATGTAAAGTTAATTCTTGTCTGAACCTCATTTAAATAAAGCTAGCTTTATCACAGTGTAAATTGTCTGTTGGTAGTAATTGGACAGGCAAGTGCTTAAACTTGCTCGTTTTCTCCATTAATCCAGGGCCTGAGTAAGCAATGCAACAAACATAACTGTAAAACAAGTACAAAAGCTTCTTGTAACTGACAGCTAAAAAAATATCGTGCCTGAAGCCACGCTGATGGTGCAAGGAGCATGGCTCCACCTAACGATACTACTTTGTTCCGGTGTATTGCTTTGGCCTCTGAAACTCATTTGAGACTGTGACTTCTAGCTTGTGCTTAAAAGCTTGAAGCTTTCTCAAATCCAATGTATTGGGTTACCAAATCTGATTTTTGTTTTTAAGGTAGATTTTCATTAATTAAATAAAGTACAACTAAAATTTGTTCTAATGTGTGTATGTGGTGGTGTTCTTTTTTTCAGCTTAATCTGTTTTTGCTTTATCTTCGAGTTCTGTTTGCTTCTGACAGTTCATTTGTTGTCGATTGACGTTCATCAGCTTTTGCTGTGAATTAAAGGAGCTCATTGCAGAATTGAACTGTTATTTGGGTATAAGTTTCTCTAAAATTTGCATGTGCTAGTAAGGTAGTTCAGGAAACTGAAGAAAAAAGTTCTGTTAAATTCAGAATAGGAAATAGTTTTCAGTAAGCTAGGAAGAAAAGTTAGTGAATCATACCATGTATAGGCTCACACTTGAACTCATTCTGTGGAAATTGTGCATTTGTGTTCTTGTCTCAGCTATGAAGCGAAGATGCTAAATCCATTATCAGTAAATACCTGCACTGGTCGCAGGAAATGTGGGTGCTGAAGCGTTCAGTGCAGAATGCTGTTTCCTCCTTCCTTTCATATTGCACCCGTGGGCTCGTACTGCAGGCACCTAATCACTGTCCAGCCCGGCAGCATCAGCAGGAACAGACTAAAGCAGCAGCTCCCACCAGACTGTATCTGAGGTGCACAGCTGTAGTCCTCTGTCTGTCCTTGTGCGAAGTTTATGTATTTATGCTATCTGGTTACTCATTAATATGAGGTCTCCAAACGGCCATTAGAGTAGGGACTGGAGACTAAGCAACCTGAAGCACAAGAGCCTGTTTTGTTGGAATAGCTTGAGTATCCTGGCTATTAGCTCAGGCTATGGAGTGGATCTGGATGTCCTGTTTGGATCGGCTCACGTGTGAAGCAGCTGTGTGCACGGAGGGACCTGCGTAGCCTGGCTGCAGCAAGTGCCTGGGGATGGGCAGGCAGCCTGCCAGAAATGGGATGCCTGAGATGGTCTTGTCTGCATGCCTCACACTGAAGCTTTGTTGTTCACAACACTGCCAGGTGCTGGTGCCCTGCAAGGAAGGGCATGGCTTGGGATGGAAAGGAGAACCCCAGTGGGACAGACAGCATGAGGTTTTGAGTCCTGGCTTTGGGGAGATGGATGAGAAGCGTGAACACTTCCACGATGCTAGCAAGATGGAAGTTAGACCATCACCATATTTGTATCTAATGTAGGACCGATGACATTTTTAGTGGGATGCTAAATTTAGTCTTTATGAAAGTGAGAATAAAAGAGAACACGTGAAGGCCCATGTCTGTTCTGCTCCAAAATTCTCTTGGAAAATGTTTAAAATAGGATGAACTGTTTTATGAAGTGTCTTCAGTTCCTTCTGTGGGCCCTGGATCCTGCAGTGGTACAGCCCCTGCCCTGCATGAGCTGTCTCTGCCCAACAAGTGGTGCTGTGCCGATTTCTCAACTCATTTCCAGGAGACTTTCAGCAGCTAGTTTTGGGGTCAGGGGGATTGCTGCCTGCCATTTCCTGTAGAAATGGCTGTATGAAGTGAGAAACTGACACACACCTGCCTGTACTGACATGTCCCTTTTTCTGGTGGTAGCCTGGAGGGCTACACATTGTTTTTTATTGATCTTCCAGACAGCGTTTTCATATTATTTTATGAGAAAGACCAAGAATTATGAAGACAAATGTAACCTTCCTGGTACTCTGGCTGTGACATGAACTCTTCTAAACTGCGCTATTTGCTGAGCAATCTTGAAGATCACATTATTCTCTTAGGCATAAGAGTCTCCCTGCTGGGAAAATACCTTTATTGGATTTTTGCGTAATCTGTCTTGATCCTGCAATTGGATTTAGGCTTGCACATCCTCTCTGCTCCCCACGGAAGAGATAGTTAATGCCTCACAGATGAGGGGAGGAACCTGCATCTCTGTCAGTGGCAGCTGTGGCAGTAGCTGGGCACATTGCCTGCCGTTCTTTCTAGAAAGGTTTGGCTCATCCAGGGAAAAATAAACCAACCCTTTAAACCTGTATTCATATGGACTGGTGGATGCAGGCTTATATTTGCCGTGGCTGCATATTATTTTGTTTTCTGTTATTCATAAATGGTAGCTACTTGTGGTAAGAAGAGACAGAGTGCTTCTTTCTGTGTTTTATTTCTAAATGTCCCAAAAGGCCTGGACCTTCCTGTTACCTATTTTTGATTGTGGCTAACATACAGGGGTAAAGCTTTGGCACATGCTTTGGCAAGCTGACCCATTACATTTCTATGGAATACTGTAGAAATTAGGAACTTTGGCACACCACTGAAAAATCATATCACTTCTTACATTTTGAGTTGCAAACTATGCAGTATGTTGATTAATTATCTCCACTGAGGGGTGAAGTGCTACCAGCAGGGAAGTGGCAGTGGGATTTAGACCTGCCAAATAAGACTTAACTGCAGCAGATAAAGGCTTTATGAACACAGTGGCATTTCTGTGATGAAACCTTGGTAAAGAATATGTCTGTACATGTACACGTGTATATCACCATTAAAAATAAAAAGAATCCATTCTTATCCTTAAAGAAATACCTTGCAACAAATCAGAACTGCCATGCAGCTAGTGCTTTCCTTTTCTGCAGGAAAAGGTAGGAGTGGCAGCTTTTAACATCTGATAAAAACAAGATGTAGAAAAGTGTCTGGACAACTAATTATGGTCTGTTAAGGTCTATTAAGTGTAAAGTTCAGCAGAGCTCCATTCTTCCCCTCACTGCTATTTTCTTATGTAATGGAGACATCAGAACTGGCTAATGGGTCTCATATTCTGGGTAAAGGACACAGACCAACGTTTAGAAGGCTACATTTGAATTTTAAATAAGGTAGACTGAAATATTAATGATTCTACAGCTTAGAAGAGCTTAAAATAGACTGTCAGATGAGGAGCGCTGAGGTTTGTCTGTCTTAATGTTTCAGTGAGAAATCTCTGACGCTGCTTGATTCTGTTGTGAGTCCAAAATGTAACCAAATCGTGGGAACAGAGAGTTGAAGAAAGAAGACTGCCTAATTTGTAGGCAGAAGAAAATGCAATAAAGAGAATAGCAGCGATCATGCTTTTTGCCCCTAGCTTGGGAAGGAGGTGCTCCATGCTGGAGGAGGGATACATGAAAAGTAACTACCCTACCAGACTGCCTGTCAGGAGCTTGGTAGCTTACATGGGTAGAAGGGAATACTATGTTAATTCATGTAAGAAAATCCACTGAGGGATTTCAAATATGCAGAAACCACACCTAAGGCAGGAAATCCCAAAACTGAGGCCAGGAAAACAAACATAAATATACAGGGAAGTACCACATATGCTTGTCCCATGCTTACACCCTGCTTCTAGTACCCACTTAGAGCCAGTGTTTAAGGCAGGATTTAACAACACAGTGGGTTTTATAGTTGCCGTTATGGTGCTCTCAACTGTTGGAGCCCTTTGGTGTCAATATGTGCCTGAATTTAGTGTAAAGATGGGAGGGAATGGGTTGTTCTTCCAATTCTATGCTGTTGGAGTGAGGTTGGCTGACAGTTTCTCCTCCCATCCTTTCCTCTGTTTTCTAGGTTTATTAAACAATTTTTTTTCTCAGGAAAGCTAGAACTTGGAAGAACACCGCATCAGGTCATGGCATCTGCTCCTCCCATACCCAAAGAAGCTGGCAATGTAACATCTCTGCATCCAGCAGGGGCCCTCTTTGCCCCAGCACGCTCTCCAAGGCCACTATGTCAGAGAAAGAAAGGACTCTCATGCTCAGACAGCAGCTGAAAGAGAACAAGCTCTTCAGTGGCTGTGTGATTGAGAGTGACTAAGATACAATCTGCAATACACATGGTATACACGTGGTAAACACAGGTTATTCATCAGAGATCAGAGGATAAGGTATTTTATGCCAGCTGTTTTTAAGAAACATTACCATTGTCTGTATAGTAACACCACTCAGGAGCACCTGTCTCCTCCATAGCCTTAGACCTAGTAGATTCCTGGTGCCATGGGGCTGACAGTAGCATCCTCTGTCATGCAAAGATTTGGAATCCCTAGTTCACACTTCGCCATTTGTTAGCTACATCTAATTAAACAAGGTGTTGAGAAAAGTCCAAGAAGAAAGGTGTGAGTTCCTTTCATCTACTTTTAACCAGATCTGTGGGTATCTGTTGGGTCCTGGAACTAAAGGCAGCTCCTAATCATCATAAACATAGAGATACACAGAAAGGGAGGGAATCAGAGGAATAACAGTAGGTGGGGAACCTTGGTAACTTAACTGGTGGTAACCTAATTGTTGAAAACCTAATTAGTGATAACTACAGCACGTTAAATTGGCTGTTTCCTGAGACCACTCAAGGATGTGAAACCTATCAAGATGAGTCAGCAGGGAAACTCCCCAGAAAACTTTGACAGTTAAAAGGGCTGGCTGCCTTCAGGGTACAGGGCTCTGGATGGAAGGGGATCAGCAAGAATGTTTTGGGATTGTGTAGGAACTGATTATGAGGTTTCTGAAGAGGAGTATGGTAACATGTTACGGGCTGCTAGGGGGTGTTTAGTGGAATGATTAGTAATAAAGGAAGAAATTAATAAAGGTGGATTTGAGTGGGACCACTGTAGGAAGGAGTATAGGCATAGAAGGCTGGTTGAGTATAAAGGTCAGCAGCTTGTTTGACTGAGCTGTGCTTGATCATTGCAGCTGATCCCTGTTCTGCTTAAATCTGATTTCTGACCACCTTCAGCGTGTCTGGCTCTCTGCTTCACAGCTGTAGGTGTGTCAGCAGCTGAGAGCTCTAGGGGTTTCTGTATGCTGGTGCTAGGGCAGGGGCCCAGGCTGCTGCTGGACAGACTGGGGCTCTGGTGCCAACAGTGGGCGTGATCTGTATGGAGGGATGTTGTATAGCATGCACCAGCAGGGGGGGAGGAGCAGGATCAGGCCACCTGGTCTGTTCATCTGAGGGCATGCAGGTGGGTGCTGGCTGGTAAAGACAGCAGTTTCTATCTCTGTTAACTTCTGTGCCTGGACATCTTTGTGCTTGTAAGAGTGCGTGTGCCCCACTAGCAGGATGTGCTCAGGCTCTGTCTCCTCTATAGCCCTACTGCTGTGGTCCATCTGCTGCAGAGATGGACAGTACCAAGGCCCAGAGCTGCTGCCTTTGACCTTATGCTTCTCTTGTATAGCTGGAACTGAGCCCACAGGGAAGTGCCAGGGTTTCCCCTCTGCAAAACTTCTCTGTGTCCTGGCCGTTGGCTCGTGGCTCCCTCCCGGCAGCACCGCCGGCAAACGGGGGGACACCACTCAAAACTCTCTCCTTCCATCCCCTCCTCACCCAAGGCCGGGTGTCCGGTCCAATCCTGGGCGCTCCAGGGGCTGCTCGCATTGCTTCAAGCAGCCCGCCAACACCTCCTGCCTTTTCCTACAGGAGAACGGCACCACCTAGCGCTGTCTGCCTGCTGCAGCTCGCTGGGCTCCGTGCTGCCCAGAGCGCAGTTCGCTGGGGCAGAGAAGCACGGACACAACGTCTCCTGCTCTCTGCATAAACACCTCCTCAGCAGGTTCTGATCACAGCCTCTGAAGTGAGCCTGCCAGCAGTCGGGCTGCAGCGGCTCCTGTGCTCCCGGGGTGTCACACGGGTGGAGAAGGAAGGATGAGAGCTCTCCCCCTTCAGCTGGCGGCTGTTCTGCTCACAAGTGCGTGAGTGGTTTTGTGAGTTAACAAGCGAGCGAATTAATGAAGCAACAACTTGGGGAATTAACAGTCTGGTCCAGCCTATTGAAAGGAGATCGAGCCCTTGCTAACAAGCTCAGCATGATAAGTGGAGTGTGTTGCTCTGTGAATTTGAGAGGCACAAACGAGCTGTGGCATTTTGTCGGTGTCAGAATCTGGATCTCTGACACGTCCTCCTGGTGGGGATGAGCTGCTCTGTCATACCAGCTGGGGCGATAGGTTATGAGTAAGTGTGTGTTTGTTGTGGTAGCAAACAAAAAGCTGAACAGTAACAATAAGTGGAAGACAAATTGGCAGAAGGAGGGAATGTGAAATCCTAAATGAGTTTTGTCTTGCCTAGAGAGCCACTGCATCAATGCTGATGAAACCTGGCATGAGTTTGATAGATGATGGCCTCCTTGTGTGTCAAAGAGGGGGAAAAGGTGCTAATTGCTGGCTACTAGGCAGGAGTTGGAGGGAGAGACTCTAAGAGCGAAAGAGGAAAACAGAGTACTTGGGAAGTGACCTGTGTATGCAAAATAAATTGTTTGTTCCGAAACTTCAACCACAGCTAATTGTAGAAGGGTAGAGGAGGAGATTGCTGGAAGCCATACTATTGGACCCAGTTCAAATCAGTTTTGTCCTGTGTAATGGGGATGTTGATCTATTGCACCCTGAACCCCTTCCCTGAGGGAAAACTAGCAGGGATGGAACTCTCTCCCCCTAACTCTGCACCTGTAATCCAGACAGGACAACAGAGCACTCCTGTGGGCATACAAAACCTACTTCCACCTATAAAAACTACTAGATGCCACCCTTTCTGCCTAAGTGCTGTGTAAGCCAGCCTGCAAACTCTCTTGCGGAAAGCCCCTGGTTTAGTGGAATCTGAGAAAGCAGATCTCATCATCTAATGAGCCAGACAACCCTCCCTCCAGAGGAAGAGCTAAATCTCTGGGCAGTTAACTGTGAGCAGGGACATCTCAGTCTCATAGTAAAGGGAGCAGAGGGAGCACTGAAATCATTAGCCTTAGCCAGGCTTAGGTGTTAACACTTCCCAATATCATAAATGACAAAAAACACCCAAAAACCAACAAACCAACCAAAAAAAAAAAAAAACCAAACAAAAAAACAGAGAAGGATCTTAGCTAAAGTAATGAAGTAATGGAAAAGAGCTGCCCTGTCCCTCTATGAAAAAGGGAAAAGTAAAACAGGGAAATAGAGGAGCACCCACATCACTCCTAAGCATAAGTGGATATGATAACTGTGTTTAGATAGGAAGTTCTCTCTGAGACAGTTAATTGGGCTGACAGCTACTGTTTCACATCAACAGACTGAGTTTTCCACATTAACCCTTCATGATAGTCCTCTGGGATCTCTACCCAGGGTGGCAGTGACACTGTATAACTTAAGAAAGCAATGAGCAAGCCAGAGGTGTGAGCTCAGGGATCTGACAACAGCCTGCATTGGCAGTGGGCCATGAATATGCAGACAACCAGTGCTGGGACTTGATGCAGTGACAGTGTGAGCAGCTGCTCCTTGCACTGTGAGGATTCAAGTCCTAATGTGATGATCATGGTTAACGATCGCTACTTTGCAACAATCGCTATTGACACAGGAGCCCAAACATAGCTGGTTGACAAGGACTCTTACAAAGGACTGCCTCCCCTCACAGAACAATTTTTTCCATCATAGGTAGCATTGGGAATGTCACTGCTCACTCACTGGCTAGTCTGTTTTATTCTTAGGTTCCCACAGAATCTTACATGTGGATTTATTGAAGGGATGGTCATGGGTCACCCATAGAGAAAGTGGCAAACAGGGACAACTCCATTGCTTGCCTCACAGATGCCAACTGTCTTTATGCTGAATTGATGAAACAGCTGAAAGAAGAGAGTCTAATTGGTAAGTCTCATCCCCATAAAGCTCTCCTGTGTGCTGTATAGCACCCTAAGGGCAAATGGCAACAAACCAGCAGATCTCTGGAGGCATTCAAGGCCAGGCTGGATGTGGCTCTGAGCAGCCTGTTCTAGTGGTTGGTGACCCTGCACATAGCAGGGGCGTTGAAACCAGATGATCATCGTGGTCTTTTTCAACCCAGGCCATTCTATGATTCTGATTCTACTGCAGAGCCCTGAGTGCTGCTGCCAGACTGCTCACCGTGGCTGTTTCCAGCAAAATTGATATAGGCAAACATTGTTTAATGAAATTCACGTACGAATTTCATTATGGATGAAAACTATCGGTATGGAATTACAGGAGGCAGAGAGGAGAACTTTTGCTTTCATCTGGCAAGGGCTCCGGCGTGTATTTACTCGTTTCTCACAAGGCATATCACAGCCCCACCGCTGTTCAGGCTGCTTCAGCCGGAAAGAAGAGCTGGAAACATTAATATTACCACCAGAGGTCAGTGTGGGGCAACGCATCAGTGCTGCCTTAAGAGACCGCCGCTTGGCAGCTGTGAGCACTTGTCATAACACTCCTGCAGTTCGGCAAAACCGAAAAAAAAAAAACCAACCCAAAAAAACACCAAAGCTAAACAACCGAGCATCCAGTGAGGAATTTACCTTCTGGGGAGACAGAGTGATAGGTGGAAGAAGAACTGTCCGTGCTGAGGCACTACCCAATGATTACATGTGCTTCAGAAGAAAAGGAGATAAGTGCTGCGCTGGGGACTTCGTGATCTTGGAGAGTATCTGTTCTAGGAATTATTATAATAGGTTGGCCATTCTACAACTTACTATGCCTGAATCCTGCAGCAGCACTAGAGGAAATCAATGAGCGATAGAAGCATGTGGTTCCCTGCTGTTGCATACGGTGGTGTCCATCTTCCCTCCTCTAGGGCAGCTTGCACCTTGCTCAGCCTGGGATATTACAAAGAGACTATTCAGGCTTCTCTGACCGTTGGTCTATAACTCTGTACAGTATATGTGTCCTGTGTATGTATGTCTGTGAGGGGGCCTCTACTGGAAATACAACATCCTGGCTGGAACTGAGAACACAGAGCTGTAGCAGCCTTGCCTCCATCAGACAACTGGCTTCAGCACCATGAACCTGACAATCTGGGTTGCAGGATGGCAGAACCCCCAGAGTACAAAACATGATCAGGTAGAGACAGCTGCCTTTGGGTCACTGCAGCACAAGTTTGTAGGAGAAAGCCCACCCACCAGCAACAGACCTGATCTTCTGAAAGGTATGTAGGTGGATCATCAGTATATATGAAGGGAGGTTGTAGTGAGCTGGGGGTTGGCCTCTTCTCTTGTGTAACTGGTGATAGAATTAGAGGGAATGGCTTTAAGCTGTGCCAGGGGAGAGATTTAGGCTGGATATTAGGAAATACTACTTCTCTGAAAGAGTGGTCAGGCACTGCAATGGGCTGCCCAGGGAGGTGGTGGAGTCACCGACCCTGGAGGTGTCCAACGAACGTTTGGATTTTGTGTTGGGGGATATGGTTTAGTGAGAGCTATTGATGATAGGTGGATGGTTGGACTGGATGATCTTGTAGGTCTTTTCCAACCTTGGTGTTTCTGTGATTCTGTGATTTGTCATAAGAAGAAATACTAAATAAAGAACTAGAGCTCCAGCAGTCAAGAATAGCAAAACACGCTGCTTTTACAGTCTGCAGCAAGTTATGCAACTGTAGAAAATAAACCAAGACACATGTTGTTGATTTCAGAGGTGCCAAAAGAAGAACAAAGTCAGAACTGGTCTCTGAATACATCATCCTGATGGCATTTCAATGGAAATGCAAATTTAGGAATTTGGGATTAGGAACAAATAATTTCAGAAAACAGACACAGACCCAGAAGAATTAAAGGAAAGAAGCTGGGCAGATGATGTATATTGTAGACCAATACACAGATCAGCAATCACGCAGAGAGAGAATATTACTTGTCAGTGGAAGGTGAGAAAACAAACATGGGAGGATGATACTTGCCAAGAAGGTAGATCTTGTGATAGTCCACACAGTCAGAACTCAGTGGCTCTGGAGGCCTTGAATATAAGTAGCTTTTTAAGAAGTAATAACTTTCTCCTTCCAGATTGATATTTGGGTCCTGAAAACTCATATCCCTCACTGTTATTTTAAAGTGAAATGGAGATTAGAGCCAGCACTGCTAATCAGTTTAATTAAGCCATAGATTTCTGTTCCTTCTTCTTACTGGCTCTTATTGTCACTTACCACTTTGTTTCTTTCTTGTAACACTACCCTTCGCTTTAACAATCTCTCCCTTTATCTTGTCCTCCAGCCTGTATTTTAAAATGGTTATTCTGGGAGGTAAAATATGTAATTTCCAGTGTTCTTAGGTATAGAAAATGCTTGCCTTGCAAGGATGTATGGGATTTGATATGCAACTCCCCTCTAGCAAAACTTACTAGAAACCCAAACGGGCATGGATGTTGTTTTCCATCATAGAGTGCCTCATTTCCAAAGCTCTTTGCACTTCAATGAAATCTGAATTGGAAAAAGATGACAAGTATAGTATCTCCCTGAGCTATTTACTGTACTTGCTTAAATCAGAAGACCTTCCTAATCTCTGTCTCTGAGAAATGCTTGGGAAAATAAGATGTTCATATGAGAGCAAGTTATTAGCAAAGCCTTTTCCTGTTAGATGTGCTAAGTATCTATGTAGCATTTGAGAGAGGCTGGTCCTAGAGAACAACTGGCAAAGCTGTGGCAGAGCTAGCAGCTTTATCTACAAGGTTTAAATCAGGGGTGCTAACATCTGCTCTTTTGAAAACTTCACCTTTTTTTTTGCCATTGTCATAAAAAGATATCTTTAATGCCGATTATAGCTGTCTGTGTGCTCCATGCTAAGGCTTCAGGATGTGGTAGATCTCTTTGACCACTTCATTATGAAAGAAAAGACAGAGAAACCTTCACTTTAGTGCTGCAATGCTTGAAATACTTGTTTGGTGTCATTCCAGCTGAACAGGCTGTATCCTGCACCTGCACTCCCCACCACAGTTTTTACACAGACTTTCTGCAGCCTTCCCCTTCCTTCAACAGCTCCTATGCAGCCTCATGCTGGTTAGAAGCTTTGGCTGTTTCCCTTTCCGTCCTAACTCTACACCTTGGTTGCAAGTTGAGCCTCATCCAAAATGCCCAGCTCTGGCTCAAGGTTCAGACTGTGGCCCCTCATTCACTTTTAGATGACTTCTTCCAGATTGCGGTTTTTCTGCATCAAAATTTCAGTTTAAACTAGCACTGAGCTTGTGGCCTGTTGGACAGGTCTAGGGTGGCTGGCTGCAGCACAGGCCTTTGCCACAAATGTCCCTGTCAGCTAGAGAGAGGCAGTGTCATTCCTGGACCTAAGCCTCTCTTCAGCAGGTGTTCAGCTTGCTCTGGTTACTCCCTAGAGCCTTTGTGAGTTTGAGTAGCTGGAGCAACTCACTTGTGTAATCTTAGCACGTTTCCTCTTGCAGGCTGACACCAAGAAATGCTCCCTGTTTATCCCACTGGACATTGAAGAATAATTCTGCCACTCAGCTGGTAAGTTTTAAAGACAAACTGAAGAACTGCTTTCTTATACACTGCTTGCAAGTTGGTACTTTGGCAAAACTGCGTGCTTTGTTTCAGTCAGAGAAATCTATAGCCCTCAATGCTATCCCAGTGACAGCTTAATGCCTAGAGTGTCACTCCCGCAAATAACCCCTCTCCTTTATGTTGAGTAGCTGAGATGTCAGTACTAAGAGCCAGTGGTATTGTAACCCTATTTCTTGGTCCTCAGAGCCACATTTGATTGTGTTCCTTGGCAGCAATAGAAAATAAATGCACTCATTTCTCATTTCGGTGTCACCACTGAGGTATAGCACTGCAAGTAAGTTACATGCCAGAGCAAATAAATCCACTTGGCAGCAGCAGCTGCACTTGTTTTCTCTCACCATGCAAAACCTTAGCTGGTGTAAGCACTCCAGAGGAGACCAGACTCACAGTATGCCAGTCATGTCCCGCTCTCTTTCTGGAATATCAGGAGCACAACGATTCAGGTCATACTGCAACACTGAGTGACTTCCTCACGCATTTTAACCCTTCCACATCAGGAATTTGTGCAGAGATACAAACACGGGTCTTGAGAACTTCTACTTTCTGTCAGATGAGTTTCTTTTGGGGTAGAATGCGACTCTTCTAGGAAGCTATCCAGCAGCAGGATCCACCTCACAGTTCCCGAAGCACCGAGCAATACGAACATCATCTCCGCCTTGTATGTTTCCCTGCGGGCATCCTGGACCTTCTGCTGTCCAGCTGTGGGGGTGAGGAGAAGCAGCAGCCATCAGAGGAGAGCGTGATACATCCACCTTATGGCGTTATCACAGAAACTTCTGAAACATCAAACACTTCTAGAAACGCAAACCACCCTGCTGTTATTTCTACGCCCTATGTGTTCCCACCATCTTTAGAGGAAACAGTGACCAGAAAGCAAACCAAACATCTGAAGTAAACCGAAACCAAAGAACAACCACCGCCACGCTTAAACAAAACAAAAAGCCACACGAAAACAACAAAACCAACCCACCCCAAATAGGGAGGGAGGCGTCCTCAGAGGTACGACGGCAGTTCTGCAGTTTGGCTCACTGCTTCCTAAGCGGCTGAGCCCCGGGACTGCCCGGCTGTTGCTGTTTTGGCACGCCGTCTCGGCCCTGCACCGCGCGCCGGTAAAGGGCAGCCCCGCTCTCTGTCGCTGCGGATGCTGAGGCCAGTCGGTCGACTCAGGTCAGCAGTAAGGAAAGCAGACCCCCGGCCGGGCAGGTTTCCCAGGCGGAAGGCCACACCGCTGGCGGGTCACGCAAGCGCCGGCTGTGAGCGAATGAACCGGGCGGCAGCTGCTACCGGCCGCCCCGCCCCGCGCCCTTCCCGCGTTGCTTGGAGATGGCGGCTGCGGCCGCCGCGGAGCTGCCCGGCTTCCGGCCCGACACAGCACCGCCCGCCGTCCCGAGGGCGGCGCGGCTTGAGAGGAGCCCGGGCGGAAGGGCGAGTTCCTCTCACCGAGGTGACCTCTGTGCATGTTCGCGATGCTGTTGTGGAATTCGGTGCTAATTGGGAAAGCAATTTCCGAACATGTAAAACGATCGCTGTTTAAATTTCTCAACAGTTTTTGACACCGTTGTCTTCTAACAATTCTCTCCCTGCAGACAAGTGAGGAAAGAGTACAAAGCTGACAAGTGTTGTTGTTTGTTTGTAGGGAGAGCTGTAATCTTCACATTCAGAAGGAATACTAATCCTCCGCTGACAATCGAAGCTGCTTGGTGCTTCAGAAGTCAAGGCAGAAGCGTCACTATACAACGTGCCAGGGAAATACACCTTCACGTTACTCCTTTGGAAGCTTCCTCCCCTGCTGCTTGTTCACTGCAGCTTGTTCACTTGCTTTCAGCAGCACACCAGCTTATAAAGCCAAACTGCCCAGCAGAGGAGGCAGTCACCACTTCCTACCTCTGCAGTGGAAAGGCCAAATCACAGCCTGAAGCAGTGATTGGGCACCTGGTGGGAAGGCAGGGCTAACCTGGGGAGCTCAGGTGCATGCAATATACCTGAGTGACCAGAAGGGACGGAGCCAGGATCTTCCCCTTCCCAGGCCTCATTTAAGTATTGGTATTGAAAGCAAGGGTATCTGGCTGGAAGTTCTCACCTACCTGAGGCCTTCCAAAGGTAAGCAAACTTTCTTCCTTTATTTCTGTCCTTATTGCTGCTCCGTGTGTGCTTGTTCTCATTTACTGTAGAACTAAGGCTTTGCCACCTTGCTGTTATTTCTCTGTTTTCTGTCATGTTATAGCATTACATCTTCTTTACCCTGGATGTTGCCAGTAGCAATGCTGGCTTCAATGATACTTCTCCCTGTTCATCTTTGCTCTCAATCTGAGTTGCCTGAAGGCCTCTACAGAGTTGAAATAGGGAATAGAAATAACAGAGAAATAACACTTTTATTTTTTATTTTTTTTTTTGTCTGATTATTGTTCAATGGAATCAGTTTGAGCTAAATTAAAATACAGACTGGGGGCTGCTGAACAGCTCACTGAAAAATGGCGTGGCCGTGTGTATGCTCCCTATGCAACCAGGGGCCTGAGCTCAACCACTGGGTTTTGCATAAGAGCTCACCTGAAGCTCTTAAAGGATCACTTGGTGATGGAGTATCTAATAACAACACCTTTTGCAGCTGTGGTCATTTTTGAGCTGTGGCTATCCCCTAAAATACTGCCACCTCAAAATGCTGAGCATATTCTGAATATTTTAGGAGAGATCTAGGTGTCTTTTTTTTTTTTTTTTCCTTCCTCCTGTTCTGAGAGTATTTCAGACTGAGATGAAATTTAAAAATAAAGAAAAACAACTCTCTCCCCTTTCCCCTCTCCCTCCCCCTAAGCCCATATTTAAAGAAATTATATTAGTAGATGAAGATCCTGAAAGTTTTTAAATGAGTAATGCTACATTCTGTAAGATGTTGTATTTTTACCTGAAAATGCTTTTATATATTGATGTAAAATGAATTGATTTTTAGATGTATTATTCTAATATGAGACATAACAAACTCAATACCACAGAATCATAGAATGGCCTGGGTTGAAAAGGACCACAAAGATCATCTAGTTTCAACCCCCCTGCTATGTGCAGGGTCACCAACCACCAGACCAGGCTGCCCAGAGCCACATCCAGCCTGGCCTTGAATGTCTCCACAGATGGGGCATCCACAGCCTCCTTAGGCAATCTGTTCCAGTGCGTCACCATCCTCTGTGTGGAAAAACTTCCTCCTAATATCTAACCTAAAACATCTCTGTCTCAGTTTAAAACAATTCCTTCTTGTCCTGTCATTATCCACCCTCGTAAATAGCCCCTTTCCCTTCTGTTTATGTGCTCCCTTAAAGTATTGGAAGGCCACAGTGAGCATACATAAAATCACAGAATGGCCAGGGTTGGAAGGGACCTCAAGGATCATGAATCTCCAACCCCCCTGCCACTGGCTGAGCTACCAACTTCCTTGTGTAATACCAGATCATTCAACCCCATCCAACCTGGCCTTGAACACCTCCAGGGACAGAGCATCCACAATCTCTCTAAGTAGCCTGTTCCAGCACCTCACCACTCACAGAAAAGCACTTTCCCCTGATAGCCAACCTAAGTCTCCCCTCCTTCTACTTAAAACCATTTCTCCTTGTTCTGCTGTTATCTACCCTTTCATCTCTGTGGCTCTCCTCTGGACCCTCTCCAGCAGCTCTGTCTTTCTTGTAACTGGGGCTCCAGTCCTGGATGCAGTACTCCAGATTGGAGCCCAAGATACCATTTGCTTTCTGAGCTGCAAGAGCACACTGCTGGCTCATGTTAAGTTTTAATCCATCAGGACTCCCAGGTTCTTCTCTGCAGGGCTACTCTCAAGAACTGCTCCTTCTAGTCTGTATATGTATGTGGGATTCCTCTGGCCCAAGTGCAAAACCTTGCACTTTGCTGTGTTGAACCTCATGAGATTCACCCAGGTCCACCTTTCCAGTTGGAGGTGTCCCTGGAGCCTTCTCTTCTCCAAGTAAACAATCCCAGTTCCTTCAACCTTTCCTCATAGGAGAGTGCTCCAGCCCTCTGATCATCTTAGTGGCCCTCCTCTGGATCCACTCTAAAAGCTCCATGTTCTTCCTGTAGTGGGGGTCCAAGGCCTGGATGCAGTACTCCAGATGGGGCCTCACAAGAGCTGAGTAGAGTTGGGGACAATCACCTCCTTCTCCCTGCTGGCCTCCCCCTTTTTTTAATGCAGCCCAAAACACAGTTGGCTTTCCGGGCTGCAAGCACACTTGCAACAAACTTTGCACTAATTGTCACATTATACTAACGGCCTCAAAAAACAAGTATGTAGTGCTTTATCCACTGTTTCAAGCCATTAATAAGTTATTTGTTCATATGTATGTGAGAGGTTTTATTCTAAATGCAGAATACATTGCTTGGCTTTTATACTCATTTGGTATGAATTATCTGAGGAAGATAAAACCCAACAGCCTTTCACCTGCAACTCAATAAATCACATTCCATTTAATTCAGTTTTTATTCAATGAAATGATGTATAAAAACTTACAAATCTGAGAACTTAACTATACACAAAATGATATTCAGTTTAAATGTATACACAGAGAAGAGCTGTGGTTTGTGACTTGCCCTCTCCCACCCCTCCCCCCAAAGCACAGTGCCTCCATTTATCACAGGGCACTTTGTTCTGTCCGTTTCAACCTTCTGCTGGCCCAGTATTTGCTAGGTGGACTCCGCTGCTGCTGTCAGTTTTGTTTCTTTTATGCTACCAGCAAAACATCTGGGCATTTCATATAAAATAATAAGAATCAATAACCTGATTTCTTTAACACAAAGATGCAGTGCTATCATCATCAGTAACTAAAATTACATAATTCATCCTTTCAGTTTTTGCAAACTTTGTCTTGGCTTTGAAAATAACGGGACTCTCAAAGAGCAGAATTTGCCAGTCAACACTATGGGTTTGCTTTAAAACAACCATGATTCTCCCATTGCTAGAACACCTCTGTAACCACTTTTTCTTCTTACCTCATGCAATCATACCAAACGAAACCATGGACTTTCCTTGCCTGAGTAAGGCAATGAAGTTTTTCTCTCTCCTCTCATCGGGAATGACTCAAAACTATACCTAACAACACATGCATGTGCTGCACTGATGAGGGTACAGTGCCCACTAGGGTGTCGCTTCTCTGGTTTCCTTTGTATCTTGGGTGACGACACTTATCCAACAGCTTCTGTTCTACAGGCCAATAAAAATGCACACAGCTCAGGACATTTCCTATTTGATTTAAAACCTGTGCAATGACTACTTTAGTCATACAACTAAAATACTTTCCAGGCTGAACTGGAGAGCAGGCAGCCAGTTGCTTAAAAAGGATGTGTGCATTTATTTACCTGTACCAAATATACACACAAACACTTTCCATATATATATAAATCTTTATACATATACGATAGTTTATATATATATATATATAAAGATTGCCATCACGTTATTATTACAGCTACTTAAGTCAAAATCTGACTAAGTAACTACTTTGCTTGAATCAATCATGCTATCTGAAACAGATACCCAAAGGCATACTTGAAGGAAAATATAAGGTTAAAAGAAACTCAGTACTCTCAGCTCTTTTTAACCCAACTGACAACTTTTTGCATTCACTTCAATGAGGAAAAATTCTGAGGCTTTTAAAGTTATAATCTTAATCGACTTGCATGTGGAGTTCTAAAAAGCATGGTGTTTAAATAGCCAGATCTTCTCAAAACATCTTTTACCAGGGAAACTAATACAGATATAGATATATATATTCCTTGCTTACCAAGCCGATACTCTGTTTCTCATTACAGTCATCAAGTCATCATTGTATCTAAATACACTTTCAAGTGATCTAAACTTCATTTAAAATCTATTAAATTTGGATTAACTAATGCTATCAACATAGTTAGCTGGATTATTTTTCACGTGTTCCTTTGTATTAAAAATCAATTATGTTGTGGTTTGATGCAAGAGCTTTTTGTTTTGGTGGGAGAGGCAAAGTCCAATTTCCTGATGTGCCAGTACAGTTCTGGTTGCTGAAGACAAAGGGTGGGAAGGTTGGTGGAAGAGATGGCAGGGGTAAGTGAGGAAAGAGGCTAGGGGGAAGAAAAAATTGATTTAATAAAAATGAGTAAAGAAATTTAAAAAAAATTGATATAGATTTCACATTCAGTCTAACAACACTGCTTCCTGCTCCTTTTTGATGGAGGCTAACACTGCATTATCAGTCTCTGTGGCTTCCGTGTCCCCACCACCTAGCAGAATGGAGCGATCTTCTTCTAGTGTGAAGACAGAGTTTTGATTTTGGCACGAATGTTTGACTACTTCATTGGGAGTCGAAAATGTTTTGTCACACAAGTTACATTTGTAGGGCTTGTTGGTCTGTACTAGCATGTTGTCCATTTGACTGCCTTCCTCAAAAGTACAGAGCTCCAGAGTCTGTTTGTCCACCATCGTGTACGTGTCCATGCTCTGGTTTAGGCACACGTGTCTGGCAGCCTGGTTAGCCCTACAAAAGCTTTTGTCGCAAGTGCTGCACTTGAAGGGTTTGCCAGTGTGTATGTACATGTGCTCCCTCCAGTGGCTTTTCTGAATAAACTTACGACCGCAGATGGAACATTCATATTTCCGTCTTTTCACTTCCCTCTCTTGATCTGCCTGCTCCAAGTTGTCTATGTCTGCAATATCCGAGGGGGGAGGTGTCTCCGATTGCTGCTGCCCATCGATTATTGGAGAGTCTGAGATCTGCTGCAGCTCGCTGTCACTAATCATCCCAGCTTCAGGCACTTCCATAGCATCCTTCTCAGCTGTGTTGTTACAGAGAGACAAAGAAACATTACTTTCTCCCTGCTGGCTAGATGTGAAGGGAACTCCCGTGTGGATCTGCAAGTGTTCACGCAAGCTACTTCGTAAATTGAACCGGCGACCACAGAGGTGGCAGGCATAGTACTTTGGGAAGCTTCCATTCCTTTTCATAATGCTTGGCTTGACGTGTGCTATCGTGAGTGAAGCTGGCTGTTCATCTGAAGAAGATGCTTCCATGTTGGCTTCCTCTCCTGCAGGTGAATTATTACCAGCAGCAGATACCAATTCTGGAGATAAAGATGATGGCAATTGGTCGGAAGTGGCCATGTTTGTCCTGCTCACTTGTGGCAGAGTTGTAGGTAACTGTGAGAGCTGTGAGCCTTCTGAAACCGGTTCTTGGGTCATCCGGGAAGTCTGTGGCCTTGGTTCTCGCCCGAGTTTGTCAGCTGCCGATGTAACCTTAGCGGGATGTCTGATCTGGTGATCTGCAATCTGAATGCCATATAATGAAGATGCTAATGGAAAAACTTGATCCGGGTGAGAAAAAGTTCCCTGACTTGCAAGGCTGGCCTCCTGAATTAGTGGATATGCATGCAGAAACTTTATTCCCTGCTCTAGTCGAACTGGGTCAATGAGCTGTGGTGCCATCTTCCCAGTGTACATCAAATGCAAGAGATAACTGAAGATATCTGGCTGTATGTCGGTTGCTTTCAAACGGACACATTCACTGGAAAGTGAAACAAAATGATCAATGACAGATTGGGAGAATGCTTTCAATCAGATTTAAGTTATTCAAGCATTGGTAAAAATCAGAACTGTATCCTTAAATTCAAAAGACAAAATCTGTAATAAATGAAGAGAAATGCTTGGCCAGTTGCAAGAGGACTTTTTTCCCTCAGCAAACTAACTGCCTAGAAAGATTGTCCCACTGCAAACTGCACCTTTCTCAATGGCTGATACGCGACAGATCTGTTGACACATGCTGATATATTTCATAAACTGCAAAGATATTTTTCCTTTTTTTTTTTTTGTGCTTAAATACATCTACAGCCAAATTAAAACCTCCTAGCACTGATGTCTAAATTCGTGGTCTCAGTTCTTAGCCCTGAAAACACCCAAAATTCATCTGACGTGTGCCTGTTTGGCTTCAGCGTCTTACTAGAGCTTATAGTCACAGTTGTGGAAATGTGTGTTAACACCTTGCCTAAGCTGTGTGAGGATCCAGAATGATGCAGGACAAGGTGTGAATTTCCTGACGGCTGGAAGCAAGAGATGTAGCTCGAGCACATCTAATGTACAAAGGGTAGACTCCTTGTAAAATAACCACAGTAGCTTCCTTCCCTGAACAGGGAGGAAGAAAAGGTAGCGGCATCAGGAATACACTTGGTAAAATGCATCAGTCCCTTACAGCATTCAGCAAGTGAGACAGTTTGTAGTTGTGATGCCCTCTTCAGCCTAACAGAACTGAAACCAATGCCATCCTTCAAGTTAGAGCATGCCCTATGCATCAATCTTTAGTATACTCTGGACTGAAAGATCCATTAATCCTCCTGCTGGATCTCTGTGTAGAAAGGCGAGGTTCACAAGACCAGAAAGAAAATTGGGAGTGTTTCGGTTAGGCTAACCAAGTTAACTTTGCTAACAGGAGAGCTTCTGGGACTCTAATTGATTTTCATTTATCTGTAGCTTTTAGATTAAGCACATATTAAATAAAAGGCAAATCCAGAAGTAGACATGACTGTGCACTGCAGTCTGAATGCTCTAACCACAGTAGGTGAGGAGGAAATCACAGCCAATTCTTCCCTTTCTTGAGGTGTGCCCTCTGCTTGAGCTCTCTAACCGCTTTTGAACTCTGGTACATTACCCAAAAATGTCTTCCAGTGACTGTTGTATGCTCCTAATGGAGCCAAATCTGCTACATCTGCCTGTCTCTGAAGTGCAAATTTACTTCCATCCTTGATGTTTACTTTTGGTAAGAACTCTTAGAGTTGAAAGTTTCGCTCCTTTAAACTTTTTGGGATAGTTCAAATAATTGGGAAAAACAAAAGTCCACAAAAATCTTTAAAAAACAGCCTTACACTTTATTGTTATGTAGTACTGTTTTACTCGACAGATTAAAAAAAAAACACATGAAAAATGCTACCCTTATCTACACGTTCATTTTTCAAAATCTTCTCCTAGCAAATATTAGTGAGTTTATATAATGTTCTGAAAAGGTCAAAAATAGTGGCAATGCTGAGCAGGTGAAGAAGCACAACAGTGAAGACAGGAGTCATTAGGTGTTCTCTTCTGCTGTGTTAGAGACTTTTTAAGGTTAAAGAACATTTACTGGATTATTAATGTTAATGAATCACAGTCCAACTTTGAAACAAATTCTAGATTCATTATGTCATATCAAGAAGCAAAAACAACACCGCAGGTTTCAAGCTAACTGAGCAACTTTTTAACAGTCAGATTGAGCTTCCCATAGTTACCTGGTTTGGTGAACAAACAGCATCTTGAAGTAGTTGGAGAAAGAAGCAAGAACCGATTTATGTGCCTTGAAGTAGACATCACCGATAGCAACTGTGCAGTCACACAGGAAACCAAACTCTCTCTGAGCATTTAGCTGCTGCAGCAGAATAAGTCCATGGTTGGCCAAATCCATTTTTTTCACACTCTGAAAAGCAAACAACTTTCATGTAAAACTTAACAGTAGATAGGCAGATGCAACAGATCTCCCTTCACAGATACTTCTGCAAAAGTAACGCTTCTTAACCTGAATAATGACATCAGTGACACCTTGCAAACACTCCAGGATCTCTGTTTCACGACATACAATGCAGCTCACAAAGGTGCAAGTGATTTGCCCAGGCTTAAACAGCAAAGCAGAGCCAGGAACAGAGGGTTCTGCAAAAGCATGGGGTAGGCTTAAATACAGAAAAACAGCTGAAGGAGAGGAAGAACAACTAGTAAAAAACATCTGTTTTTAATGAGAACAAAGTATTTAGATACCGATTTGAACAATTCACTCATCTGATACCAGTCACCTGCAGGGATGGAAGTGACAAGAGCAGAACCCAACAAGAGCCAAGCCAGCTAACTTCTTACTGGATTTTTCAGCCTCTCTAAATACCTTTAACCTAAACACTAGGTGTCCATTTGGCTGAATGTGAACTCCACCATGAAATCATTGAGCTTTCCTGACAGTTATGGCCTCTAACCGGGAATTACCACCTGCATACCTGACCCTTTCTAGGCTGACAAAATGAATTAATTCTGGGTATCGGCAAGGCCTCTGGACTATTAGAAAAAGAAGGATCAACTGTTACACTTGTCAACTGTTTATTTACTTCTTGAGATCAGCTACAGCAGGGACATGACTTAGTGGAGGGTTGTTAGGGCAGTATGGTTAGGTTGTGGTTGGACTTGATAATCTTTAAGGTCTTTTCCAACATGAGCAATTCTAATGATTCTGTGTTAGGGCCTGAAGCTTGTCTGTCACAGCAGGAGAGCCAAGGCGTGAGAGGAATGGCTCCATCCTTGTTGGCTGCCTGCACCAGTTAGTGCTTGGATAATTTTGTTTGTACAAGCAATATGCCGATACCCCTTCCCTCCCTCCACAAGGGAACACTTGCTCTGTTAGCAGAAGCACAACTCACGTTCACTGTTAGTTAATCCCACACTACGTTCCACACAGGTAAACTTTGTCATGTTGGAGGAGGAAAACTTGCAAGGCTTCTATAATAGTTTTAAGTTGGGTTTTATTCTGTGCGTGCTACACTTTTGACTCTCTGATGCCCAGTGTGGTTTGTGCTCCACTGCTGGGGGAGCTCCAGGCAGAGAGGATCCTCTCCAGTTATTATCGTCCCCAGTCTGTTTAGCTTATGGCTTCACCCTTATCCAAACAGCAGCCTGCAGTAGCCGAGAAGCCGCTGCCCTTCCTCAGAGCCGCAGATTAACTTTTCTTCAACATGACACGGTGTCTGCACGCGAGCACGGCACCGCGTTTTTGTGCATATGCAATGCTCGTTTAAATGCTTAGAAGTGAAAGGGCAAGAATTACGGTCCCGGGAAAACGCGCGGTGGAAGAGCGAGCACACGGCCGGGGGACTCGGGCAGGCGGCGGGCAGGGCAGGGCCGGGCCGGGCGGGACCCTGCGGCGGGGCGGCTCCGCAGCGCGGGCTGCGAGCGGGACCCAGAGGGCGGCGAGCGCAGCGCTGACAGGAAACAGCTGCTCGGCGCCCTCAAAGAGTACGGCTCTCCCCCTTTCCTCTTCAAACGCCTCGGAAAGGCGCCCCGTCTCCCGACGGACCTCATCGCTCCTCTCGCTCTGGAGGCCGAGGGTGCCGCTTTCGGTGGGCCCGGCGGGAACCGGAGACGGCGCGGGGCCCGTCTGGGCTCTCGGCGGCGCCGCGCGGCCCCGCGAGCGCAGAGCCCGGTAGGAGCGGCCCCGCGCGTCGCCGCCCCTCGCGCCACAA
>JAPSGF010000004.1:3337568-3364107 GCA_035772895.1 Perdix hodgsoniae
CGGTCCACGCGCGGCGCCGCGGGCGCTGCTCACCTGGGGGCGCGGGCCGCCGAGGCGCCTGGTGCCGCGCGCGCCGCCGCCGTCTCCGCGCCCAGCAGCAGCAGCAACAACGGAGTCAGCGCGGCGGCGGCGGCGGCGGCTTTTCCTGTCCGGTTACGTTAGGGTCACATGACCGAGAGCGGAGCACAGAGGCTGCAGCGAGGAGCCCCCGCCGGGGGGGAGGGGAGGCGGCGAGCGCTGTGGCGGCGGCGCCGGCGCCAGCAGCCGCCACCCACCCCCCCCCCTCCCCTCTCCTCTCCGCTCCTCCCTTCCTCCCTCCGCCCGCGCCGCCGGGCACGGCCCCGCCGTTGGGGGCTGCCGGTGCGCGGGGCCTCGGGGCCGGGTTCGCGGCCCCTTTAAAACTCCCGGGGGGGAGCGCAGCGCAGGAGGGGGGGGGGGGCGGTGCGGCCCCCCTCCACCCCGCTCCGCTTCGCCGCCGGGCGGGGGCGGCTTCGCGCTGCGGCGCGGCCTCGACGGCCGCCCGAAGCGGCGGCCACAGGTGCGTCCCGCGGGGCCGCGGCCTTCCTTCCGCGCCTGGCGGCGGGCCGGGCCGAGGCCTCGTCGCCTTGACGCCCGTGATGCGCCGTGCTGCGCTGCGGAGCACGGGCGGCAGCGGGCGGTGCTGAGGCCGGATCTCTGCGGGCCGCGGCGCGCGGCGGAGCCGGGTGCGGGGCTGGCGGGACGGCGTGCTGCTTGTAAGCTCGTTGGGAGGCGTTTGGCCGGTATCGGAGCGTTGGTTTGGAATTATTTGCGTTTCTTAGGGTCGCTGGACCATTTCAGCGTAGTTAAAGGCAGCGCACGCGAGGCACCTGTCTGACCTGTGGCTGCTGTCTTCGTAGTCGTTGCATCCGACGTGCTGTGTGGAGGAAAAGCAAGCGGTGCCGAGCCTTTCAGGGCAGCGCTCTGACAGCAAGCGAGCTGAGGGCAGCGTGGGAGCGGGGTCAGCTCCGCGTTGGTCTGCTCTAGTTCAACAGGGGACTGCAGCCTGCCGGGGCTGCTGCTGCTCTTACAGGGTCTGAATTGATCAAGGGCTGGAAGAGTTCCATGTGAGTGTGACTGCTGTCTGCGCTGGAACTAACGGAAGGCTGGGTAGCTGTAGCTGGAGTCTGCTCGCAGCAGGCAGCTCATAGGTGTTTGTTAGCTTATTTGTCCTAAAGTCCTAAAAACAAATGGCAAAACTTAATTTTCCTGGAGCTGAAAGCTGTCAGTGTTTGCCGCTGTTGTGATATTTTGAATGTGGAAGCTGGACAGCACTGCATCTCTGAACTTGCCTTGAGTATCCTATCTGTGCAGCACTGCAAGAGATACACGTGTTAGCAGCCCTCGTAGCAATGTGATAGAAGCTTATAGACTGTATTTAACCAGCAGAATGAAAGGCTTTTAGTCTGCCTGGCAGATTTTTCCACCTTACTTCTCGTGTATTTAACTTCTGCAAATGAAATACAAAGTAAAGAGAATAGGTGAATGTTGGAACTTGTGTGGCTTGGTAGGGGACAGAGTTTGTTCTCGCAGAATGTGGTGAGAGATGCAATTTTCATCTGAATTCAAATGGGCTGCTTGGGAAAATCAGTGCGTTTCTGGCAGGTGCCTGTTGGATGATTTTGCTTTGTGGCCTGCTTTTTCTCTTTTGTTGCACCTGGATAATTCTGTGTCAGCATTCCTGTGAGATTCTTCTCTGTGCTTTCTCTGAAACTGGAGGAGAATGACTTGTTACTGCTTATTACTGATAACTCCAGCTTTAAAAAACCTGGTTTGTTCTGCAGTTCTGTAATTCATCAATAACACGACTCGTTAATTTATAAGTATTCTGCCAGATTCAGGGCCCATTGGAATTGGTGGAAAGACTTCTGTGCTGTTTAGTAATACCTAACTTTACATCTTCAATGCTGATTTACACCTGAGAGGCACTAGCTGTCACTGGGGAGCCAAGCATGAGTCAACTGTTGCATTTATTTTATTTTATTTTTTTTACATTCGGCTCAGAATGCGATCAGTCTGATCTTTTGTGGCATTTTTTAAACTTCCAGACAGTACAACATACATTGTAATTGAAAATTATCTTTTTCTCTTAAAGTTGTATCGTTGTTCTTCCGGATGTTGACTTTTTTCTCCAGTTTCTTGGGGTACTTTTTCAGGATTTATTTCCTTATCTTTGTAAGTTTTTGAAAGGAGAGTTCAAAATGCTTTAGATGTTGCTATGAACTCGAGAGCACACTTGGTTGTGTTGCTGTTGATGATAGGATCAGTCTCTGGGTTTTTGGTTTCTTTGCTCTGTGTCCCTGGATAAAGACAGAATTTTGGCTAGTAGGACCACATTTTGCATTGTAAAGAAGCATAGCACTGATGTTTTCAGTGTTAATAAGATGACAGAGATGTTTGTTAATACGAGCAGTATGAGGAACATTATCCAGATGGACCCAAATCCTCTGTTGTTTTTATTTTTGTTTGTTTTTGTAGAGTTAAACTGAAATCTGGTATGGAGGCATAGATTTTTTGTTGTTCTGATCAGTACCTTAATAGACATCAGTCAGGTTCAAACTCAAGATTTTCAGTGAGTCTTGTAGTTTTTTTTTTTTAATTAAATAAGAGAATAGAGTCTTCTGAAGAGCCACTTCCTTATTCCTTGCTCCAGCAGTGCATATCCATTCCTGCAGGACAGTTTCTGGAATTGGTGAAGCTTCTGGGAGCTGGAAGTGCACGTCTCACTGCTGTGCACTGTTTTCGTAGTGGTACAGCTGTGGAGTAATGTTTATTATCAGTACTGTAAGTCCATTTTATTAGCACAGCTGCTGCTTCAAACTCTTCAATGTCTTTTTTTTTTTTTAATGTAGCGGGCAAATGCTAACTCAGGGTTTGTAGCAGTGATTGAGCACCTGTTGGGAAGGCAGAGCCAACCCTGGGTTGCTCAGGTGCATGCAGTGCACTTGAGTGACCAGACCAGGTGGAGCAAGGATCCACCCCTTCCCAGACCTCATGTGAGGGTTGGTCATGCAGGTAAGAGTATCTTCTCTGGAGATGATCTTACAGCCTTCTGAAGATAAGTGGTTTCTTTCTCTTATTTCTATGCCTACTGCTATTGCATATAACCAGATTTGCACTCACTGTAGCTTACAGTACTTCCTTACTTGATTTTGTCATTCCCTCAGTCAAACCTTACTGTTGTACCTTTGTATTGGAAGCACAAACCAAGAAGTGGTCCCAGGAGATGCCCTTGCACAGGGGTGCAGCAGCAGATGAGGAATGGCTCTGCATTTTCTGGTCTTGGTTTCCCTGGCATAGGGACCTCTGGGTGGATGTGCTCATGATAGGAGAGTGGTCAACCCCTAAGCTGTCATGTTGAGAGCAGGTCTAGATTTCCAAGAGGCAAAAGAAAATTGTGTTGTGTAGGCCTTTCTTTTTTTTTTTTTTTTTTCTTTTCTGGTATATACTGCATATGTGAAAAAAGGAAGAAGTAGAATAGAGTAGCTGTTCTTCTGGTATCATCATGTTAGTTGGAACATGGAAGCATTTTGTATTTACACCTAGTGAGCAAAGCTTTGTCTATAGCATCTGGGTAGCTGCAACTGACACCAGCAAAACAAACAACCTCCAAACAAAACCGAACAAAAAAAAATCAAATATTTTTTGCTAGTGGAACATCTGTCATCAAAGGAAATGGCTTAACTGCACATAGAAAAGTGTTTTTGTTGAGAGTCTCATTTCCATCAGGAGTTGTAGCATCACTTAACTGATGCAGCTCCTGCAGTGCAGACTGC
The DNA here is from genome assembly GCA_035772895.1 of Perdix hodgsoniae. NCBI lineage: Eukaryota > Metazoa > Chordata > Aves > Galliformes > Phasianidae > Perdix > Perdix hodgsoniae. Next base: position 3,341,363 of record JAPSGF010000004.1, read on the forward strand.
CCCTCTTTGTTCTGCCTTTCCCTTCATTCCAGTTTAGCCTCGTAGAGCCACCCTGTCTGCTTTCAACTGGAAGAGCTAAAACGTGACTGTGTGTTCTTAGCTGGGGAGACGTGTAGTGTAGCAGGATGATAGTTACATTGCATATATGTACTAGTATATTTTGCTTTCCGAGGGGAAAAAAATTAAAACTGCAACTTTACGGAGTGCATTTTTGAGGCTGAGGTGTTTGATAGAAAATGACACATCTGGGTGAATAGCATTGGTACTTTGTTCACATCGTCACGTAATGCTGCCTCTATGGTGACTTTAAACTTAGAGATATCTAATACTCAACAGTTGTGAAGAAATTGTGTTGGCCAATCTTGTGACTTAAGTTTAGGAGGTTGTCAACAAGTATTTGGGGAAAAGCAGTTAGCACAGTTTGGTATTCCTGTTTCACCTGCCTGGAAAATGTACTTTTTTGTGACTGGAGCTTGAAGACTTGTCATAAATAGCAGTAATAAGGAGAACTGATGACATTAGATGTAAGCATAATGCCTTCAGCAACTCGAAGTAGACTTAAGGGAAAAAAAGTCTCCTGTTTGTGTTTGCTTAAGAATCTGAAATGGGTTGGTCAGCATGCTGTGCGTGAGGAGAGGGATTGGTCTTTTTTCCAGGTCAATTCAATAATTGCTGTCATACACTTTAGAGGACTCCAAACTGCTGGAATCACATAGTTTTCTGAGTTTCTGAGACCCAGCCTCCTGGTTTTTAGGTGTAGTACAATACATGTGTTGTTAAGAAATTGTCATGGAGATTGGGAGAAATGGGCTGCCTTGTACCATGCGTAGCTATGGCACAATAATTTTCAAAGGCTAACAGAGATCTTTGCCTCCTTTCTCCCTGCAAAGAATTATGCTCTCTTTTTTTTTTTTTTTTCTTCTCAGCTGGTCTTATGTACTTCTCAAGTCACTTTCTTTTCCCCTTAGAGAGCTTTGCCTTAGCTCTCTTTCCTGCCACCTGAAGATAAGTGTTTTGGGCAGTGGGTTTGGTTTTTAAATCCCTGCACATCATTTACTGTATCCATGTCCCTCAAGTTCTATACATCTTTTTGGTATGTCAGGCCATCATCAAGCAGTCTGTGGACTAGGATGCTAAGACGCTTGACAGATGCTTAATGCCATCCAAGGAAGAAAGGCTGTACCTCACAGGTCAGTAATTTCCAACCTAAAGTCTTTCCTTGTCTTTAGAGTCTAGGAAAGATGACTGGTAAAAGCAAGAGGCGCACCGCTTGCTTTTTACAGTTTCTAAACCAACTTACATATTTAGTGTCCGAAGCTGGAAACTATTTTTCACAAAGTTTTTTCTGTGGAGATCACTCATCTTTTTTGTTCTCTGATAGGAACTTTAGAAGGCAACTTTGTGACTTAACTACGAGTAAAACTCATTTAGGTGGACACATACTATCTATGACTCCTCTTTCCACTGTTGGGTTGAACTTCCTCCTGTTCCTAGAGTTAGGTTAGAATGGAGAGGGGATTTAGAATCTTTGTGGTGGTAGATGCTTGAAGCTAGCAAGAATATCATCCTCTTATAAGCTCTTATGTGCCATCTGGACTAAATGTAAGTTATTTTTGTGGGGATGTTAGAGAGGTGTCATTTGCATCAAGTTTTTTCATATGCAGAGCTGGTGTGCTGACAAAACAATTGACTGTGGCCAGTAGAGAGGTTCTCTTCAAAAACTCTGCTGGAAGTCAGGAATCCTGACTGTTAGCTTTCAACTTTCTTTGCTATTGTAGAAGTGGCTAGTCTTCTGACAACTCTTTTTAGTAGATCCACCCAAGAAAATAATTTTCTACTAGTTGTCCTTTGTGTCATCTGACAGAAGCTGTCAGCACAGTTGGGGTATCTATAAAGAATGGTCTAATTTGAATTATATTTGTCATTAAAAAGTTGCAGTTTTAGGAGTTGTGGATACACCAGGCTTGCCATCTGTTTTTTCTCATATTCTGTATTTGTTACTATTGCATTCTTCCTCAGATGAGGATCATGGGCTAAGAGAGACCCACTTTGGAATTTAACTGAACTGTGCAAATGGTAGTGAAGAAAGTTCTGTGCAGGTGAAGTAGGAAGGTATGTAGGGGATGAGACAAATGAGATGGTTATGTTTTCAGAGTCACAGTGGTTTTTTTGCTTCTAGAAGTGGATTTAATCTTGTCTTTGCCACAGAACTCCCTGCTAATCAGGTCATGCAGTAAACTTGCACAGGACCTCTACCAGCTGCCCAGCTTGAAGCAGGGCTGAAGATTGCCGATGGGAGAAATATGCTAATTCTGCCCCATTCTGGGGGTTGCCATGCTATCACATTTTGCTGCGAAGGCTCAAGTTCAGTTCTTGGTGCGTTTGTATCCCTGGCTTGCTCTGGGGTCTCTGTGTCTAATATAGTGAAGGTATTCTCTCTGTCAGACTGTACAGTTCATCACTTAATAACAAACCCAAACCCTCATGCCTAGGATGCAGCTGCCAATGGCTACGGTTGAAGCAGATGGATACAGAATTTTAATATGCAATTACAGCTTAACTATAGAAGTAACACTGAATAGTCACTCAGTACAGCAAAGAGGGTTGGAATCTTGGCGAAGTCTTCGGGATTTCACAACCTTTGTCATCTGTGCAGACAGAAACTGATGTAAAGTTGCAAAGCTAACCACGCTTCTGTTGTTTTAGTGTGTTTGACTTGCTAACTCTTAAGCACCATCTTAAGACAGAACACTTGAAATACTCAAACCTAGATGCTTCATGCATTTAAAGAGCATCTTGGAATCCTCAAATGCCTTTGCTAAGGTCACTTTTGTTGATGGATGTATTTGGCCTGCAGAGGTACATTTTTAGCAGCTGAAAGCTGAAATACTAAAACTATTAAATGTGTGAGATGAATGGGAACTTAGTGTCTTAAGCTCAGGTGTTACACTTAAATTGGGGAGGAGGAGGGAGCCTATTTTGTGCGTTTAAGAAAAAAAAAAAAAGTTTGCTGGAATATTGACAGTTAAAATTTAATTCTCTGTTACAGTAGTTATGTAGGAAAAATCAAGTAGTGCTGAGGAGCTGTTCTGCAGTTAATAGTAAGCTTTGTCATCAAGCTGTCCTGCTGACTTCACTCCTGTGAATGGGGCTGACAGCTCAGACCTTTTCAGCAGCTCACAGAACTGGTAGTTGAGCTATTTCCAGAACCAGGATCTCCAGGTATTACCTGTTTTGATTCTCTGAGGAGAAAAGCCTACTGTTAAAGAGGAGTTAGTGCTTCTTACAATGGACAGATTTGTAGTCAGATGTTTTTCCTAGTTCTGCCCAATTTTATTCTCATTAGAACAAATAGCAGTATCATAAGAAGCTTATTTTCTGCAAACTGGTCTTCCACAGGACAGTATCACTTCTATCCTAGAAGGAGCTGGAGAAGACTAGGGAATTATTAGAAATGCAAGAGTGGTTAAATAATCAGCATCTCTTTTAACTGTCTAGGAGACAAGGCACAGGAGTCAGTCAGCAAATAAACAAGGTCAGCCCAGAAGGGGTCCATCCTTCTGCCTCTGTTCAGTAGGAGGAAAATGCTAGTGCTCTGTATCCAGCCTAATGATGGCAGGGTTCCCCTACAGCTGTATCACTTGTACCTCAGCTTTACGCTAGCACATCCGTAAGTTAAGACTTTCATATCACTGTTACAGCAGTTGGTATAATGTTCATAATTTCTTTATTTGAGTAAGGTATGTACATATTTATCCAGAGGGACAATTCCACTATTTTCCAGAAGCTTGTAAGACAGGAATTTTCTTGGCCATATGGTCATTACGGTTTTGTCAGTTTCCTCCCAGAATTTATTCTGATGTCAGAGCACTACCCTTGCAAGTTCAAACATAACCTGTGAAATAGCAAACACATCATTAAATCAATGACCAATTCTTAGCAATCTTTAAAACAGCTTAGACTGTAAGCCAGAAAATAACTACAGCTACAATTCAAAAGCTACTTGCAAAGAACTGAAGACCAGTCCCCTTGTACATTACACAAATAAGCTAATCTTGATTTTTCAAATTGAGGTATATAAATGGCACTTATTATTACATTCTTCAGTGTGATAGTGTGGGGACAAAACCCACCCCAACCAACCTCTATGGTGATGAGTATTACTATCATCCACTCAAGGCGCAGAGCATGCTTTTCATTCAGGTGGTTTCGCATTAGGTCTGTCAACTCCATGCAGTGCTGAAGTTTTTCATTCATTACCTACAACAGATTTCAAACACAGGGCAAAGCTGGATTCTGCACACTGTATGAGATCACGAAAGAAACAATCCATAAAGGGGCTCGCTGCAGAAAGCTGTTAGTGTTTCTGTGAAAGTGCAGAATGCAAAGTCCTGTAACATGCATAAGCAGTGGGAGTTCTAATACAACTCTTATTTCAACAGTCATAAAAAAACAAATACAAATTTATAGATATGCATATGCAGGTATTGAATAGCTACTGGGTGACATTTAGTCACAAAGCAATGCAAGCAAATAACATGCAGCTTTTGGGAATGCCTCAGAAGTAGCTAAATAAGTATGTAAGGTTGCTGTACCACTGGAAGAGGGATCTCATGCTTATTCTGTAGAGCAGTAAGGATTACACTGCCCTGCAATGAACTGACCTGGATGATCATGTCATCAGTAAGAAGACTGCTTCACAGCATTTTTTTTTTAAAACTTGTTTTCTTGCACATATTTCAGAAAAAGAATTAAAGCTCCTCTTCTTACAACTATTTAAAGCCTAAGTTAGTGGCTCAGGAAGTACAGAATCCATTTGAGTCTAGGTAGTTGAGGCAGAGTTGTTAACCTAAACTGGGTAAAAGATGTGAGTGGGTTACGAACACAGAAAGGGGGATGGTGTACAGGAGCCTAGTGGTCTTTGACTTTTATAAAATTAAAATAGACATTCGTGGAGCAGTCTGTAGCCTGGCTGAGCCAATGACAGACGAATGGAATATTGAAACTTGTTACAAAAGTAAGATACCTACCTTAACTCTGCGATTAATATTGAGAAATTGGCATGTTTTGTCATAAAGCTCTTCCAGTTTTTCTCTATCCCAGTAGAAGTCAGGTGTTATTAGCAGGTCTGAACTCAGATTTATGCGGTGTCTAAAAAGAACGGTTACTGCAGTAGTTCAGTGTTCCTCTTGGTGCATATAGGAGCAAATATTCACACAGTAATTAAAATAAAAATTACAAAGTTTTTCTTGTTAAGTAAAATATGATAAGGATCTCATTCATAATAAAAATGCACATGTAGTCACTGTTTAAAACTGGTAGCATCTCCTGAAATTTTTCCAAGAATACTGTAAGATGCACACCTGCATTAATTGCTCATAATTTTTCATGACTTCTCCTGTCTGCCCAGAAGTCCTTCACTATGCTAGTAGCTCACTGAAGATGATCAATATGTGAATTAAAGTTACAGGGGAGGTCCTTAACAACTTGTTTCTATTTGAGAACTCTTAAGTGTGACCAACAGTGCTCACTGGGAATGGGGGCACAGTTCAGAACCAGGCTACTATCTCAACATTATAAAGGGTAGGAGATAAAGTCTTCAGACCTCTACTCAGGTCTTTGTATAGTGCACAACTTGATTTTTAATTTATATATGATACGATCTTCAGTGTAACAAAAAATGTTACCTTAACGCAAAAAGTTCTCCGATTTTCTGCATGACATCTGCGTGAGACAGTTTTACCTTCCTTCTTGATTTTAGTATCTGCAAAGTAACAAGTTTTACCTGCCTGATCAAATAGCATTTACTACTGGTTAAGAAGTCTGGAGTTGTACAGCCTGAAGTATATATGACTTAAAATCTAAACAAATATCAGATTTAGTAACACTTAAGTTTGGTTTTCATAGTGCCTTGCTTATCTAGCTTGATAAGAGTATTTCGTTCAGCTTTCCTCCCAGGTAAGAATCCTGGAATGCTTTCTGTGAATCATTTGTCGTCTCTCAATACTACTGCTACTTCTAAGGCATGACAATTTTCTTTTTACCTTGCTGCTGTTCAGCTTTTCTACAGATTTCTTCCTCACTTGAAAAAATGTATTACTATTTATTCTCTTAATTAATAATAAATGAGGGTTTATCTTTTGAACCCTATGAATCTTACTTTTGTATGCGACATCATACAGGCTTCTTATTTTAATTACACCTCATGAGAAAGTGCAGTTTAAGTGTAACACTCATGAACTCTTAATTACATTGAAATTACAGCACACTGCTTTGAGGCCAAGCTGTCACACTATGCTGTCTGGTCAGGCTTTTAAATGCTGCTTGTCAACACTTACTGATAGCAAGTAGCAGTGGCACAGAATGGGTAAAGTCATTCCAATGCAGTTTTTCCCATGCTGTGACCCAGCCCTTTACAGACTGCCAGTTTTTTTGTCCCATTTTGTTCCTTTAAAAATGTTCTGAGCTTTCTATCTTGATGGATTTACAATCAAATGTGTTAAGTATCTAGTTGCTTTTTTTAATATCCTCGGCTGTATCTAGAGTGATGCACACTTTACACAGCACAGGAGAAAATGAGGAGAAAGGTAAAAACAAGACTTCACCTCAGGAATTGACTGGATAGATTCCACAAAGTTATCCAATAACGATTCCCAAATAGCCAGTTTTACTGCAACACAGAGGTGACAAAGCATAATGCTGTGAGAGGCAGAGAGAATGGGTGCCAGATTTATTATTCAAATACAACAGTATTCTCTGGAAGTTGTAATCCCCCATAGTACCAACACAAGTTCTCCCGTGTCTCAACTTGAGCCTTAAAGTTCATTTGTATGTTGACATGCAAAAAACAGGCTGTTCTTTAATCCTTGAATTCCCAAGGAATAATGGAGTAATAACATCAGACCAGTTCCAAAAATTACTTCCATCCACTCAGAGAAATTAAACAGAAAGGATTTAATTCTTGAACTCTTTTGTGGTCATAATTGTACTACTCAAGAAGTACAATAAACCCTGTGCTGAGCATTCTTCATGTTTTCATGTTCATCTTATGAGTATGGAGCCCTAATCCAAGTCAGTGACTTAAACAGCATTTTATTTAGCTTTTGAAAATAGACATTTCAGCTATCATTGATTATTTGGCAGAGGTTAGCTTCTGTTGTGTCAAATTTGACTTTAACTATACTTGCATCCCTTAACAATACTGAACGTTGCACTGTCTTCCTTTATGGTGTACATGTTTCATAGTAACATAATTTGGCACCAATTATCTCCTGGGAATAAATCCCTTGCTCCATTATATGTGACAACGTTTTTTCATGCTGTGGCTTTAACAACAGCAAAACTAAAGGCTTTTTTCCTTAGCAGCTCTTTCTTCAGCAGTCAAGAACCATTTAGTTATTATGCTGTATGTCTTGATCAAGCACTGTATCACTTTCAGAACATGCATTCTGTTCCTTGATGTCTCCTGTTTAGAGTTATGTTCCCCCACACAGTGTATGAATCTTGTAATTTACTCTAAAAGCAGTAGAGGTTTTCCTTTAAAGTCTTCTTGAGGACAGCCTTATTGCTGCTGGTTTCTGTTCCCACTTTCTACCTCATTCTAAGTCTGAAGAAGCAGAGCATTTCCTCGGTCAGAAGCATCACTGCTGAGCCTGACTTCTTCTCAGTGCCTCCTGACGTAAGTACCACCATGGCACACAGCCATTGCTAACAATCCTGGAAAATATGGTCTGAAACTCCAGTCCACACACTTGATGCTGTTTGACTTCCCAAGCTGAAAATCTGTTTTACAGCTCTGTCCGGTTTAGCTGGTATCAAGTTTTCTTTTTTTCTGTTAATGACGGCATGGTGGCGTGATCAATTAAGATTGCTGACAGCTTTTTAATACTGGGCTACACTCTTGACTATCCTAGAATAATCTCAAACGTGGGCAATGGGATGCTTAGTAGAATGTCTTTAGCAAAGTACTTCCTTAAGGAGTTTTGTTCACCTTTAAGATTTAAATTGCAAAAAGTAATTCAAATTTAGGGAAGACAAAGTAAAAATGAATCCTCCCACTGATGTGCAATCAATCTTTATACAGTTTACCAAAACCAGACACTAAGTCTTCTCCAACCTTTCAATGTACAAGTCCCACTCACAATGGTATTTCACTAAATCTGTAGAATGAACTGATAGTAAGCAACAGTGTGAACTTACCAGAAAGACACAGGGCATTTGAAAAGGCAAATTTCTGCAGAATGACTTCATCAGTATCCAGCTCAGAATTTAACAAGATTTCTCCCTTATGAAGCTTTGATTGCCCTCTGTAAGAACAAGATTGAAGCATCTTCATCGACTAAACCAAATAGCAAAGGAACATTAAAGAACAATCAATGCAAGAAAGATTGCTTGTTTTATATAAAGATAACGATCTATATACATGGCTATCACTCTTGTTGCATTTTACTCATGTTCAGTACAAAAATAACCCAAACAGATAACTGAAGATAAGTTCCTCAGTCTTAAGACTATGTCAGGAATCACAAAATCCATAACTGGATAGTCCATACAGTTTTCAAATGGCCAGAAAACAAACAAACAAAACCAAAAACCAATGAACCAAAGAAAACCCACAGCCGTCCTCTTAACAAATTACTTTAAATAGACTCAAACTCATTAGCTCAGCTTATGGTGTTACTGTTTCCTGAGTATAGTTTTTTGGTGCTGTTGGAAAATTACAAATAAATGACATCACCAGTGACATTGAAAAGTATCTCCACAGAGATCATTTGCTCTCCATGATGAAAAAATAGTTAAAAAGACAGGATGGGTGCCAGATTTATCTGTCCACATCACTCAAGCTATGTCTTTCCTGGGAAGTGAAGTATGTGCAGAACACAACTTTGCATTTGAACCTAGAGAACCTTATCCAGAGAAATTCTGTACCTCCTTTAAAATCCAAATTGTTTCAATAATGGATATTTATTTTCCCTGTGAGGTACTTATGATCTCTTTGGGACACTTGAAGAACATGTTCAGTTGTGTGGACGTGGAGCTTCGTAATTGAGAAACTCTAACATAAAACCAAGTCATAAAGGTGGTTAATTGAAAGTTTAGCAGTTCGGCAAAATCTGTGAATTTATGTTTACTTTCTCTCCCTATTTTACTCATTTGAAGAAAAAAATAAATTGGAAAGTGTACTTTTACCAGTTTCTTTCAATTGAATTTGTTTAAGAAGTCTGTAAACTATTGAATAAACACAAGTACTTGAAAATACTTACTCTCCTATTCTATAGTTTATCTCTTCGTTTTCCCAGTGGACTAATGCAACTTCATATGGCTGAATTTCATGCTGTTCCAGCACTCGCATTATAGTCTTCATCTAAGAAAAAGACAATGCACGTAACAGTAGTTACTACTGTAACATATTATCACTCTATGAAGAGCTAGCATGTAATACATTGATGAAGGCAACCTTCCTACTTATTAATGTTATTTAAATAAAAACAAGTAGGTGTGCTAGTAACTTTTTTTCTATTGGAAGGAAGCAATTATTACCACAGTTTATTTTGGAAGCTATGTGGAAGAATTTTGTGTCTGTGGACAACTGCGAAGGATCTGTGAAAATGTCATTCAATGCCTGCATTTATAAAACAAGGTAAGGATTAACCACAGCAGTGGCAAAGACTTCTATGAAGAAGTATAACAGTGAGCTGCACAAGACTTTGGCAGATGTCTGAGTATGGGAAGAATCTTCAGAAGAAATACATCAGGTGGCCATTTCTTCCAAAATTACTAGTTTGCTAAAATCAATAGTTTTGTTTCAGTGACCTTTTATCTACTCTGAAAGATATATATATGATATAAATATATTTTTTTTCTTTTTCATTTTTTTTCAGTAAGGAAGTGTATGTTGTTAGGCCAACCAGTTAGTTACACTGCTTCCAGGGAAGTCCTGCTAAAACAATGTCAGAATTAACTGTCGATCCATAATGCAGCATGCCAGATTTCAGGGGTATATTTACCTGGATACTGATAACCTAGTTGGCATTGTGGAGTCATGATCACGATAGTAATAGTTACACTGTTAGCAAATGAAGAGTCTATTCCAAAACTACTTCCAGCTCAGGGTAAGATTTAACAAAGGTTTACAGACCATAACCGTGTGTGAAATTCATGTGCTTTGTAATATGCATACTTCCAAAGTTCTGCCAATCATCTGGATTACAGGAAATGATGTTTCAGTGGCAGCTTTCTTTTAAAGTGATACAAAAGCTTCCATTAATTGACAGGAGTTTATTCCCAGCCCAGCCTAATTTTATGGAAGGAACTACCTGTCACACAGTACATTTAATGAGAAGAGCTCTTCTGGATTCATTAAATGCAAACTCTTGTGATTAGAGGTGATTGCAACAAAGAATCACCTTCTAACAAAACTGATGCACTCCACCTTGAAGCTAGTTTATTTTTTTTGCCCTCGCTATTTTGGTGGGTGTATGGGAATTGCTAAGTCATGGCCTGAACCAATGACTGAACACCTGGTAAAGGGACACAGCCAGCCTTGGGATCACAGGTGGAACAAGGTTCCATGCCTCATTTAAGGTCTGGCTACTACCAGGGAAGGATTTCTACTTGGAAATCCCTTTCTTTGTAGTGTTTGGTAAACCCTAATCCTTAGAATGGGTAAGTGAATCTTTCTTTCTTTCACTGGGTTGTGACTATCACCCTTTTTTGGGTAATTTAGAACTGGTTACCTGTTACTATCTTTCCCTACAGTGGGGAGGATATTGCACAACCTTACTGCTGAGGTATCTGAAAAAAGTATTTTACAACTTGAAATCCCAGTTACAAAAGCCTGTAGTTATTACCACTTCTGTTAAGTGTCCATTAGCTTACAATAGTTTTTCCTTCCCTAGTATTCATTCTGGAGTACTTTTAAAGAGCAATTTTGTCCATCCATATTGAGTCCCTACACACCACTTTACTGAATTACTTTCAGTTTCTTTTCAACGGGCCTTTTTTTTTTTTCCTTGTTTCAGTTCATTAAAATTCATGCATAAAAAATATTGCCCTGTATTTGAGCAAGGTTTTTGAAAACTAAAACAAAAAACCTAAAACTTTTCACAGAATAAAAAAGGCAGTTATCCTTTTTTATAAATAAAACTAACAAAAGCACCAACGAAAGTTGCTCCTGACAGAAAGAATTTATCAGGTTTTCAGTGGTACTTAAGAATGTAAAAACATACATGAAAACTGGATTTTTCAGAGGGCAGAAATGCCCAAGTCATAAAAATCAACAGGGGTTGGTCAGCTAGTCTTCAGCAACACCTGTGAGTAAGTAGCACAGTTACTGCCATAGCAACCTGCAAGGTTTGAAGGAAGTTCTAGTGTGTTTGTAGGCTAGCTGAGGTAACCCTCCAAAACAGACAGAAAATCAGGAGCATTTCAGGTCTGATACAGAAAAAACAAACCTGAATGCAGAAGTAGTTCACATCTGGAAGCAACTGCTGTGTTTTTATTTATGTTAGTGAAAATCTGTCTATAAACTGTCCATCTCAGTATCATCTGTTTAACAAACCAATTAGTTTCACGTACACTGCCTACAGACAAGTTCAATGCCTTTATCTATCTAAAGCTCAAATTTATTTAACCATAGTAAAAATAAATAAATAAAATAACTAGAAATATACTCATAAAAATAAATATGCCTGCAGCATACCCTTCTTGGTGGACAAATAATATCAAATTATCACAAGGAATACATTATTTCAATATTGCTATTTTTTTTTAAACAATTATACCAACCAATGAAAATCTTCTTTTAGGAAAAACTGCTCAATGGTAAAAACATAAAACAATGTAAAAAAACCAACTGTTTCCAAATTTTGCCCGTTGCAAGTCATCCAAATGTAAGATTTGACTTAAATGGCTCTAGAGTGATCTTTTACCGCTCATTTATTTTCCTTTGCATTCATTTCTTTTAAATAACCATTCATGTGTTGATTTGTTTGTTTTACTTTTTCAGTATATACTGCTGTTGGGGGGGAAAAAAATTCTGTCATACTCATGAGATTAAGGTTTCAGGTTTTTGGACTTAAGAGATTTCACCCCCTTTGTACATTACACATCTATGTGCTTATTTTGCACAGAAAGACAGGCTTAAAAGGTCACGTATAGGCAATGTATCAGCAACCCACACACTTGAGGGCAGCAGCCGCACTCCTTAGAGAAGAATCAGTCCTTTTCCTTCCTGGAGAGATCCAAGTTCTCAGGAAAAAAAACAAAGCACAATGGGCTTTGTGAGACTGACAAGACATCTGCTGATGAAGCTTTAACAAATGGTTTTTCTTTACTTACACTTTTCTCATCCACATTCCAAAACACAACAGCCCCTTCCCTGTGAATTCAAGGAAAAACTGAGGTGTAATTACACTACTTTAAATGTACTTTAATGCAATACTCAAATTGTATGATGGCAATTCTTGACGCTATGAATTATGCAATTTAATACTAATGCACAGAGACTATGCAATAGTTGCTTTTTAACCATACTTCAATGTAAAACATTAAAATGTCTGGTTACTTTCCCTGTGTATGATTTTTTTTTTATTTAATTCTGAATCATTTAGATTGGACAGTTATTCCTTGAGCTTCATGAGGTGGTTTTTAGCAAACTGCACTGCTTTTGCAGGAATGCTATTTGTAAGATAATGTTTCAGAAATACTTTATAACTTACCTGAAGAAAAAAATCATGCCAGGATCATCTTCTTTTGCAGATTTCTCAGTACCCATCACCAAAACGTTTGCAGCATCTAGTTTGAAATAAATGAACAAAAGTTCAAAATGGAGAATTATTTTAACTTCTAAATGCAGTAGCTACAAGCACAACTCCAGTTCAAAGTCAGTTCTGTATCCTATTTTTCTGATTAAAAAGCTATAATATAAAGCTACACAGCTTCTCTGAAGTGCCACACACTAGATAGAATCAGCTATGATGCTGAACTTCACTGGAAACTGTAGTTAATGAAATACAGTTGTTTTAAGGAACAAAAGACTTAAGAAAAAACCGATGCAGGGCACAGCAAATAACCAAGACCAGAATACAGAAAGCAAAAGTGAACACGTAGCATGGAATGATGGAAATAAGCCCACAGTTGCAGAGTAGTTACCAACATCTCTTTTATTTAGCAAGGGACTTATCTGCACTCAAATTTTGCTGACTGCCTTGATGAAAAAGCATACCCCCAAGACAGGAGAAGTTACATTTGTGTTTTCCTTTGGATCAAAGCATGCTTTTGAAACAAATCTTCTAGTCACTCTCATTTACCACACTTTTGATTTGCATTGCAGAAGTGTCAGAATGCATGAACTGTATCTACTGTGCTTGAAATTAAACTGAAAAATGAATTCCAAACACTAATAGGGGTTCATTACAGGAGACCAGACTCAAGCCAGTGTATGCAGAATGCCTCCAGTGTGGATCCTGAGTTCTCAAATGAGTTTTTTCTCCTGCCCCCAATATATCTGTAGTTTGCTGTACTACTTTGCTAATGTGGACATTGCTGCACTGGGACCAGGCAGACCAAGGTGACAGGAAGAGATGTCTAAATAAGTACAGGATGCATTTTTGCTAGTAGCTGAATTGAGACCATGCAGTTGATCTGTATGAACTCTTTAAACATGTCTCTTTCGCTTGCTATTCCAGTTCAGGAACAACTGATTTGATGAATCACTAGGGAAGGTTCTGGGTGTAAGGCTGGAGTTTACCACAGAAGAAACACTTGTCTGCACTTTCTGATTTGCCTTTTCCAGTATTGCCCTTACTTTATCTTTCTTTATCCTCTCCAAATAAAATATACACAGTGCATGTCCATTTGGTCTCTTATAAGAAGGACTACAGTATCAACCTCTAAAATATTTTTAAAGTGGTTGAAAAAGAATGATATTAGGAAGAACACTACAAAGCAACAAATCCACACTAATTGCTAATTTAGATTTCTGTGTGCTAGTATTTTTCAGATGTATGAGATACAACTTTTGACTGGGTAACTTAGCATCGTTACATCTACACACCAGACACTGCAAAGTTTGCTGTCACAATCAAACAAACTTTCAATGCTTCCTGAACACTTTTGAGAGAGTACCTGTTGTAAGGGGTTGAAAACACACCGTAAAGAAATGAAAGAATTGGCAAAACCCACGCTCCCAGGGTAAAATACCAGCAACAGTAACATAAGCATCACAGCAATTCGGGATAACTCTATCCTGAAGCACTAAGAAGAATGTTCTTTTTAACACAGAGGAACTACGAAAGAACATGGAGCCTATACTATGTAATGCCTTCTTTCTGAGAAAGACAGTCAGTTCTCAAGTAATCTTTATAAAGATCCACCAGAGTATTGTCACGCTTGGTTTCTTCAGAGAGACAGCCAGACATTTGATAACCCCTCATGAAAATGTCCATGAAGGATATCTTTTGCTTCACATAATCTGTTCATTCACAAAAAATAATAAATCTACTGCCAACACATGAAAATCACAGCTGTTCTAGGGCTAGAAGGTCTTTAAGCTATAAAAAGCTCTATTTGTTTTTCTCTTGTAGCGTGCTTCAGCTATTTCCATGCCAAACCTTCCGAAGTCTTCAGAGATACTTTGTATAGATCCGGAACCAATTATTGCTGAAGGGAACCATTCAACAATTACCAGGATATATTTGGCCCAGTATAAAGTCTCAGCTATGTTCTCTTTACCAGAACTAAATATCTATATGTGTATCTTCTACATTTCATATAGTCAGCAAGATTCTTTTCGTGTGCCTCCAGCTCTCAGTAACTTACATTAATAGAAATGTGGGTATGGAAAGAAGGTGCAACACTTCAAATTACAAAACTGTTGACAGCTGAACCTCTGTGGTATCACATTACTGAAACACTGATATAAATAAATAAACTTTCAGAAGTTTTTCAGTTAGTGAATTTTTATAAAAGAGCTTCTATTAGAAAATTTCATTTGTTTTCTTGAATGTATTCTCAATACTATCTGATTTTTTTTGATTCTTCTAGTATAATAGTAATTTAGGGTAAAATTATTATACAGTAACAGCAAAATGGTTTACTCTGGTTTTTATTTTATTCAAAACAAATGGAATTTTAAATAGAGCTATATTTATACATCCCAGGGTATTACCAAAATGAAAACATACGAATTTATAAAAATTAAATATCTCACCCATATTTCATTTCCCAAGATATAATACCGCTTTTAAGATGCTTTAAAAATCTACCTCTGGGCAAACTTGTTATTTCAACATATCCATGGGAAGTCAGGTCATGACACAGATTACCAAGATGATATTCATCTGCTGTTGCAAAGGCTGTGCACTGCATCAGATTCTGTGCCAAAAGAATAAAGATTTGAGTTAGGGAAAGGCTGAAGCAAGATGTACACAAGACGTGCTCACGTTTGCCTCAAAGCAATCACAAGGGTGATGTTTTTCATTTATTCACTCTCTTCTACTGTATCATTGTTCTGCTGTCCACTTTGGTGTACAAATACTAATGAGATCAGTTACTCCCTGTTAAGTGGGGAAGCAAACATATCCCACATTCATAGACTGAGATCCAACTACATGTCACGAGTAAGTCACATCAACAAACTTCATGATAGGGCCACAAATGGAACCCTTCATCCCTGAATGGCAGTGAAATGCTTTAGCAGTACAGCCATAGTTGCTCACCCCTCCCACAGCCTACGACATACTTGGCTGACCAGCAAAATCAAAAGCAAGACACCCTGAATATCAGCCTATAGATTTCTGAAGATGTTAAACTATCCCAGTCTGCCTAGCAAATATAAGCTCCAGCTGCAAATACTGTGTTCTGAGCACTGAGCTTACTGCCCAGGTAACTCCTGGGATCTAAACCATCAGAGCACTGCAGCACAGCAAGTCACAGACCTTCAGTGCCAGCCCAAATGCTGCACATCATCAATGTTTCCCTCTGAGTGAGATCTTGCGCTGACAATGCAGTCGCAATTGAAACCACAGTTCAGTGGTAGACAACAGCCAGAGTTTGTCTCCATGTTCCACAGTCCTGCACAAATAAAATGCCACAGTGAAACAAATAACTGGCAATAGCCATACAAGAAGATGAGGAAAAGTGATACTGACTCACAATAAGATCACCTCACGCATGGCAGAGAAATCAAACATCTGTGTAAAAGTTTTCCTGATGAATTCAACAAGGCACAATAAACCGGTCTACAAAACCTACTCCCCATTTTAAGCATATTTCTTTGCTCTGATACCTCATATATCCCATTATAATGTTTTTCAGTACAATGTAATGGATGATATCCAGAAAGCAATGCTTCTCATTGCAGATCAGTCGCTTTCCAGCTTTTTGTAATGAACACAAGGGGGGATGTGACTAACAACAAATGTACAGAAGGGCTGTACTCATCTGCAAGTGCTTATATCCACAGTATGCTTCAACTTAAAATTCAAATAATATTCTCATGGCACTCATACGCTGTCAAACTGCAACACATGAAAAGGTGCTCTGCTCCTTAAGGAGGCCCAGAACCAGTAAGCTGGGTCAAGGCCCACGTTTAAACTGTTTTTTTTTTTCTTTTTTTTTTCTTAATATTAACGTTGTTGTCATTCCCAAAGTTTTGTTTACATCACTTTCTTTCAGTGACCACTAACAGAGAACAATTCTGTAATCGTGTTCCCATGACTGTGCTGTTAACAGTTAACTGCTGGTAACAGTGGAACAGAACTGCATTTTCAGTTCCCTTGCTGCAATATCTTTGAAAAGTTGCATTCTTACAGTATCATCTGTACAAATCCATTCCCAGCATCTAAACTGCCAGTGTAAGTTATACATTTTAGATTCTTCTAGAAAGCTCTGGTTAATATAAGCACACACACGCTGCCATGAAATCCTTCACACCGTTATCTTCTAGCTAGTATATCACCTGAAGATCCTTACCCTGATCTATACTTTCTGCAGTTAAATTTGTTATTGTTCACTTCAAGGTAGATGTGCTACAGGACAGACTGTTTAATTTACGGCTGTGATTTTAGTTTTCATGCAAAGACTTTAATTAGCACTAGAAGTTGGCTGCTAAGATGTGCCTGAAATAGCAGTATGCATATGTAGCTTGGACATGGTTCTTTTTTTTTAAATCATTTTTAAACAATGCACTGTTTCACCTTTACTAAAATACTGTTCTGTGAGGGACATTTAGCATGAGTGTAAAGCTTAAGACACCTGTAATTTATGTGTCCACAGGCATTCTAGGTGCTCAAGCTTACATGGTAGTTGATGGAGATGTAACACGGAGGTCCATAGTCAGCTCATCCTACAATACCTGTGTTAACTGGCTGCCTGGTAAACCTTCATCCCACACTGTTACGTCACCTTCACCTGCAAACTTGCCTAGAATAAAGGCAGCTCTGTCCTGCTGACAGCAACTCCAGCTGCTTGCCACCTCCTCTTCCTGGCTGTACCTGGGTTCATTAAGATACAGTTCAGAGCTCCAAAGCAACCATCAGATCAGCCACTCTAAGTACTCATTTTCTGTATCATCATCCCCCCAGCAACTGCACAGGAACTATCATTCTCATAACTCATCCCTTGCATTTTGAGAATGCAAACATTTTTAAGTAAGAAAACCTATAAAATGAACTTAAACTTCTCATCACAGCAGGCATTCATCTTTATCTCAAGGATACCTGCTACTTCATCTTCAGTTGATTTTCAAGCTTTGTCTAGGCAATAGCAGTAAAAATCAGCTTAAAGGCTTCTCATGTCTTGTGAGACCTTGTGAGATGAGTAACTAATCCGAGTAGCAGTAACACTATGCACTGAATAGCTAACCAAACCAGTTATCACGTTGGAGTAAACCCTCCATCTATCCTGAAAAACTGGTCTAATGATCATTTATCACTGCTGGTGCATTCTATCTGCAGACAGCACCTGAAGATGAGTGCTTAGAAGGAGCTTATCCGTGGACTATTCTGCAAAATGAAGTTGTTAATGAGCCCATCAAACAGAAAACATCAGGGACCTCAGGGATCACCTAACTGAAAACCTAAGGAGTCTACAGCATGTCTCCAGGGGCAGAATGAAAGAAGGCAGCAGCCAGCTCTAAGCTGCATTGGAAACATGGCTTATGTTACTGGAGGGATCTTGGTTACTTCAAAACATGCAGAGGAAGACAAGATCAGCTTTTTTGTGACACCAGGATTTAGAGAAAAATGACAGCACGGTGAAAAAAAAAAATACATCAAGGATTCTCCATTTACGGTACCAGTCATCTTACAGAAAACAGTCTCATCTTTCAGTTAGCTCTTTACATTACATGTCTACAAGGGAGTATATAAATAGGTTCCAAAGGAAAAAAAAAAAGTAAAAAAAAAAAAAGCAGCTCATTCCAAAATGCTGTCAGTCTGTACAGGGTCAGGGTGACAGCATGGCAGTACCCCTGTAGATGGAGCTGTATGTTTGACAAAACCATACACTGTTTATTTAAAAATTGAAAATAGTTTGTTAGGTCCTAGCTTACATGATTTCTGGCGCACCGTTTTGCAATATGGGATCTTCCCCAGAAATCATGTTAGTTCAGTCTACCAGACAGAATGTTTTCAATTTCTTCCAAATGGAAGAAAGTAAAAATAGCAGTGTGTATTACTTGCAAGCACACACATGAAACTATAAAACAAAGAAACTGTTAGCGTTTCACACTGCCATTCAAAAAACTTCAGGTATCTAAAAAAAAGTCACTTAAATCCACCCAACAGCAACCTCATAGCATAAGCAGAAAGCTTGGAACAGTATGTGGTATGTTAGGAGAAAATTCTGCATTTTGTTCTTTCAAAGCAACAGGAAAATTCAAGTGGGAAATGAATTTTCTACAGCGGAGACTTGATGGTACATTATATCATACTCCTGTTAGTCATACAAGATATTAAACAGGAGCTTATACGTCTGGAAGGCAATCATTAAGACCTCAGTTTCTGTGCTCACATTCAGCAGACCATGTAATAGGCATATTTTGCAATGTGCAAGCTATTTCTGGAAGCACAATACTTGTCTCAATCTCATCTATAGTACTATTTTGTTAACAACACGCTGGAACTCAGTTGTTATTGTAGCTTGAGGAGAACAATAACATTTCCAACTCCACGATTTTCCTTGGAGATCTTATGTTCAAGTGTGCTTACAGTCTGCTTTGGCTAGAATTAGTGGGGCTCGCAAAGACCTATCTCAGGGAGTAACAGCTACAAGTATGCACTGTTCCAGTTACTCATCCTGTTTACCTGATTTTATCCACAAGACTTTGTTGTGGCAGTTAATCTGTAGACCCATAAGTCTGGTGATCCAGGTGCTATTTCTACACATGAAATAATCTTGCTCGAGTTACACAGGCTACATCTGCAGCTCAGTTCTTCCACTGACTGCACAGAAATAACCTTGCATTTTTCTGAAATACTGTGAGGCTTTGAATGTTAAGCATAGTGATCCTCATTCAAATGCTGCTACAAAAATATGTTTTATCACTAAGAATAAATTTGCTGTAGTGTTGAAGCTATTTCACTATGGCTTGAAATGTCGTGTCTGTTTATAAAAAAAAAAGGAAAACACAGTCATACTTGAGAACACACTCTAAATTGAAAGTTTCTTAGTTGGAATATTTATAAACATGGTATTATTTATTCTCATCATGATTTCTGTTAGCAATAGAATGAAGCCTTGAAACTGGATGGAATTGGACAAGCAAAATACCTATGGAAAGTTAAGTTACTCTGAAAGGCAGATCTTACTCCTCAATATTAAATTTGAGAACATTGCCTTAAATAATTTTTAAAGGATTTCCTGACTTTTTGTTTTAAAAATCAACTCTCTTCCCTCCCCTCTGTTATACATTGCTGGTAAAACTTCATCTCCAAACTATTAGACACACCTGTTTCTACCAAGTTTGCTTCTGTCCGCATTGTTTCAAATCCTCTGAGGTCAGTCAGGTAAATAATAAAGTCCTCTTCATCAAATAAATATGTTAATTTCATTAAAATGTTAATCTAAACCCAAATCTAAATCTAAATTAAATTGATAAAGTTTCCTCAACATTGTATAGAATGTAAATTCTGTTCTTTACCTCCATGTCTGACAATAATGGCTGGTTAGCTCTGGAGGGCTGCTTGGTCCTTGGTGCCTTTGGTGGCCTCTTAACTGGCTGGGTACTTGGCTTTGGAATAATTTTACTGGTTGATACAATTGAGTAAAATCTTGACGATATGTTCCCGAGCTTTTTAATATACTCCATATTGAGTGTGTAGTTTTCCACTGCTGCCATGCCAAAATGTTTCCAGGGTGGGAAAAACATCTCCCCACCCTGATGATAAACACTTTTTCCCAAAGCAGATACATTTCTCTGGATCATTTGCCAATTCTTGACTTGCATACAGGGACTTGTCAAACAAGGGGAAGCAGTCTTTGGAGCATACAAGTTCCCAATCTTCTTAGCTGTTCCGTGATCCGTTCTGTCAACATCATTATCCAGCTTTAGAAGACGATGTCCAGTTTTATTAAATCTTTGGTATCGGCATACTGTAGTTAAAGAGTGAAAAGATGTAGTCTGAAGGTGCAGGAGTTTCAGTCTCATTGCTTCCCTCTGAACTGTATTTAAAACAAATAAAATCCTCTATCAGACCATGGGAAAGAAGTATTACTTTTCCCTTAGCTAAAAGTGAGCCATATTTTTTTTTGTGCAAGTTAGTACTCCCAAACAGTGATGGGTCTGAACAGCTTTTTCCCAATGCCATGGGACTACTCTAAGATCAAAGCACATTACTGAACTGTGTGCTTGCAATACATGGTGGAAGAAGCAGAACAGGCTGCTGGATCAACAGGTAAGCTGGTGCCTTTTTCATTTGCTGCTAGCTCTGCACAGCAGTCTGTGCTCCCAGTAACCCAATGATTTAACTACTCATAAGCAAGCAGTCAGCTTAAAGAGAGTTTAGGCTGCTGTGTGAGTCCCTCATACACTAGAGAAGCAACCACCAGATTACTGTGTGCTACTGAAATACCACCTACAAAACATGCACAATGACCGACATCAGCTGAAGGTCTGTGGCACTAACAGCCAAGAGCTGGCTGGATGTGGGTCTGGGCAGCCTGGTCTAGTGGTTGGCGACCCCCAAATAGCAGGAGGGCTGAAACTATATGATCTTTGTGTTCCTTTTTAACTCAGGCCATTCTATGATTCTATAAAGAGCAGATTGAGCTCCACTCGGTTGTCATGAATGAAGGGAGAACCAAATAAATCAGGTTATGGTGCTGACCCCACAGTTAGGTAACAGTGCAGTCCAGACTGCAAGGCCTGCTGGCAGGTCTACCTGTGCTGACAGTGCACTGTTAGCCCAGAACAAAAATCGGTTCCTGGACGTATTTGTGCTTCACTGTATGCAGTAATCAAATCAGAAAGCAGGCTTAGCACCTCAGTGGGTGTGCTGCACTTGTTGCAGTGCCACGTCCCTGCCCCCACCTGCCGTCATTAAACAGGGACACTTCTCTAGTGGCACAGAATTGATGTTCAGCACCTTATTAACAAAAGAGTCGGTGAGTTGTATCGTTTGAGGAAAAGTCAGCACAAGGCTGCTCTTCCCAAGTTGTACAAGGGATCTTCACCATCAGCTGAGCGCCTCACGCAGCACTGAGATCACCATTTTCTGGCGGGAGCACGACTGCGTGCAGAGGAGAGTAAGGCCTGGATGCTGACAGGGCTCATTCTGACGTAACTTAATGGCGGTGTGCTAAAAATGACGGAAGCTGCATGTAGTTACACAAAAAGAGGCACGGAACACATTTAGGCTACGACATTAGAAGTCGCCGATGTCGGGTGTAACTGTACGTGCTTTTCACTTGTAACGTCATTCCAGCCTGTCGCTGTGTCGCTGGCAGACGTACTGGAATAAGTGCATTACTTTCATTTTAAGCTCCGTCCAGCGTTCAGGAACGGCACACAGGCGCTGGGCAGGACGCGCAGAGCTGACAGGCCGCGACACGACCCTGCGCCGCCGCCGCCCCTCCCCCGCTCCCCTGGGAAACTCCGCAGCGCCCGCCCGACATGCGCGCGGGGGAGGGGCTGCGCGCCTCCCATTGGCTGCGCGCCGGGGCGGGCGGGAAGCTAGCCGCCAAACAGCCAATGGGGGAGGGCGGCGTTCATCCCGCAGAGGAAGAGCGAGGCGGCGGCGCTCCCCCCACCCCCACCGTTCCCCTGAGGCGGCGGCCGCGGCCCAGGCGCCGCCCCGCGGCTGAGGGGCGCCTCGGCAGCGCCCGCCCCGTCGCCCCACGTCCCGCCGCTCGGCTACAGCCGCTGCGGTACCCGGACGCGAAGGGTGAACAGGAGAGAGGCGCCGGCGGCGTTGCGGCTGCGGCGCTGGCAGCCGGGAAGGACGAGGACAAACGCCGCCCCGCCGTACACTACAGACGGGGCCCTTCCCTCTCCCCACAGCCGCCCGCCCTCCCGCTCTCGGCGACCTCCGTGCCCCCCCGTGGCTCCGATCGGGACCGCTCCGCTCCCCGCCCCCTCACGGCCGCCCGTCGCGGCTCGCACGAGGCGGCGGCGAGCACCCGGCGCCGCCCGCCCTTCCCCTCCCCCCGCGCTCCCCGCCCGCCGCCGCGCGGGAGGGGGAGGCGGCTCGCGCCGCGCGCCAGCACTGACCTGGGGGAGGGGGCGCGCCTCTCTCCGCCGCGCG